>VYZW01037487.1:0-31922 GCA_013401315.1 Balaeniceps rex | reverse complement strand
CACTATTATCCGCCCCCCCGGGCCCGCCTCAGCCTCTCCAGCCGCCATTATCGACCCCCCCAGGCCCGCCTCAGCCTCTCCAGCCGCCATTATCGGCCCCCCAGCCTCTCCAGCCGCCGTTATCCCTCCCCGGGCCCGCCTCAGCCTCTCCAGCCGCCATTATTCCCCCTCAGGCCTCCCTCAGCCTCTCCAGCCGCCATTACCCCGCAGCTCGAGCCCGCCGCCGCTCCCGCGCTCCGCCGCAATGCCTGCTGGGAGCCGGCGGAGCCAATAGCGAGCGGCTCCCACTCGCCCCGCCCACCCGTCCCGGCATAACCCGCTCCCGCTCTCCCTTTCCGCTTCCGGCGGGGGGCGGGCAGCGCCGGGAGCGCAGGCGACGTGTCGGAGCGGAGCGGGAACCGGGGCCTAGGCGACATGGTGAGGGCCGGGGGCTGGGAAGCTGCCGTCAGGGACTAGGAGGCAGCGCCAGGGCCGCGGTCAGGGGCTGGGAGGCAGGACTGGGGGCTGGGAAGCCGCCGTCAGGGGCCGGGAGGCAGGACCGGGGGCTGGGAAGCAGCCGTCAGGGGCCGGGAGGCAGGATCGGGGGCTGGGAAGCCGCCGTCAGGGGCTGGGAGGCAGGACCGGGGGCTGGGAAGCCGCGGTGCAGGGGCCGGGAGGCAGGACCGGGGTCAGGAGCTGGGAGCCAGGACTAGGGACCGGGAAGCCGCGGTCAGGGGCCGGGAGGCAGGGCCAGGGCCGCGGTCAGGAGCTAGGAGCCAGGGCCGGGAAGCCGCCGTCAGGGGCCGGGAGCCGGTCCTGGCCCCATCCTGTCAGGACTCGTGGGTGCCGCTCACCTTCGCCGTGTCCCCGCAGGAGCTGGAGGCGATGAGCAGATACACCAGCCCGGTGAACCCGGCCGTCTTCCCGCACCTCACCGTGGTGCTGCTGGCCATCGGCATGTTCTTCACTGCCTGGTTCTTCGTGTATCCCCGGGTGCGAGCGGGGGGGGTCGGGGAGCGGGCAGGGGGGCCTTCACCTTGCTCTGCCTCCGTTATCAACTTAACCCCCGGGCTGCAGCTATGAGGTGACTTCTACCAAGTACACACGGGACATCTACAAGGAGCTGTTGATCTCGTTGGTGGCCTCGCTCTTCATGGGCTTTGGCGTCCTCTTCCTGCTGCTGTGGGTCGGTATCTACGTCTGAGGAGCACCGGTACCGCCTTGTGAATCCTCGATGGCTGTAAGCTCCTTGAGGTCTTAACCCTACACGTGCGCCTGGGTGGGGGGTCCTGGAAACATGGCCCTGCGACAGCTGATCTTACAAAAGCCACCTTTTTTCAGGGGCAAAGTTAGGATGCACCAAAAGGCTGCACCCTCATCCCAGCAGCAGCCTTTGGGCTTAAGCGTCGCAGCTACTCCGAGCTGCAAAGCAGCTGTTGGGGAGCTTAGCTGGAGAGCGCTTCTATGCCCGTCCGTTAGCTGTGGGCAGAATTGGCGTTCATCCCCGTTGGAGGCAGTGAGGAATTGTGTGTGCTGGGTGTTGTCCTTTGCTCCGTGGCTTTAGTAGCAGCAGAGTCCGGCCGCGGTGCCGCCCTGGGGAACGCTGGCTCCCCGACCTCCTTCGTCTCTTGTTTGGTTCTAGGTGGGAAGCCCTGCAGAAGCTCTTTTTGTATTTCTTTTATACTTCAACAACACAGCCGGTGTCAGGCATGGACTGTGCTCCTCTCCAGTGACTTCTGCCAGCCCAACAAACCAAACCTGAATAAATGGCTCCGTGATGCACCCGCCTTTGGACTCATGGTTTGTCTTTTAGATGCTTTTTGGTTTTCCACCTGGCTTTTCCAAACCACTTTGATATCGGCACAAGATCCACGTGCTTTGGGATGGGCCCTGTGTTTATCATAGATTTCCACAGGTTTGTGTGCCCAGAAGCGTTTCAGGGCCACCCTGTGCCCTATTGCAGCTAGACTCTAGAAGATAAGTGCTTCCTGCTTTTATATCCCTCAATCTTCGTTACCATCGCGTCCCCTCTCCCTCTTTCTGAAAGGCTGTGCCCGTTCTCATCCCAAACCAGCAGCTTTATGGCTCAGTGGCGCTCGTAGCCCCTCGCAAAGCAGAGAGGGACAGGGACCGCTCCGAGGTGGTTCACCTACCGTCAGCAGCGCGTGCTGGGGACCTCCTGCGCTAGAAATGGAGCTGATGGAGATGCCCGGTCCTGCTCTTCGGCCAGGCTCTGTGCTCCTGAGCTGTGCGGCGGTGGCTGGGTGGACGTACCGTTTGGCCTGGGTGACATGGTGCTTGCCAAACAGTCTCTGGCCAGGGTTCCTGGGTAACGTGCTGGTGCAGCTCGTCGGGCACAAAGCGAGGAGAACGCTCGTCTGGTGAGCGCCGCAAGCTGCGTTTGCGGGAAATGAGGTTTTGGGAGGAATGCTTGAACAGAATAATCTTGCAGCTGGATGTGCCCTTCAGTTAAGTAGTGAATTAACTGCTCTGACTCTGAGAGGAGTTTGTTTATGGCATGCATAACTGTTTTCATAGGTAGCTTTGAATTTGCAGTCCAGCTTTCAAAGCAATTAGACTTCAAAATCAGGAATTCAACAGGTAGCTTACAGATTTAAAGCCCTAATTTCCTGCTTGGGAAGGAAGCTTTCCCTCTGTGGATGCTCTTGGATGCCTCTGCATCTGGCCCTGACCTCTGAGGCGTGAGCAATGAGAGCTCTTTTTTTACACCTGTTGGAAAGCAGTGAGCAGCCACAGGCTGGGGCTGTTCTGACCCTGCAAGGGCACGCCTGGAAAATCCCGCTGATTAATGATGTGGGGGTTCCTCCGGCTTGTGGGAAGCAGTTTGCTAGGTACTGAACTGAAAGCCTGTTATTTCAATAGCAAGGGAGGAATGCGCCAGGAGCCGTCCTTGGATACAAAGCAGTATTTATATATTTATTTATATGGGCATATTTACCTCCAGCATAAAACAAAGTCTAAATAAGCCAAACAAAAAAAAAAAAGTGGGGAATCCGGACACTCGGCACTCAAATTCAGCAAAATATAAATATAAATCAGAAAGAAAGGAGGGAACCACGCTTGTTCCCCACAAATAAAAACCGATAATCAATAATACCTGCTAAGAATGCAACTCTACAAACTTGCTGGCAATATACAGTGATTAAAGCTGTGACAGCAACATTTAAACCAAACAAATTAGTGCTTTACTTTTTTTTTCCTTAATTCTTGCAGTGGTGGCATAGTCTCTATTTACAGGCTTTAAGCTCTAACAGTAGGACAGAATGTTTGTGAATTTGCTTTTGAAACAAACTCCGAAACAGCCGAACTTTGGCAAGCGGCCTCGTTTCCACACTTGTCTTCCTTCCTGCCAAGAATGTCTAGAGAGATGAAGCGTCTGGCTTCCAGCGGAAAGAGAGGGTTTTCCCCAAGCTGTACGGCTGGAGACATCAGCTCAGAGCTCCCTCTGTCTCGTGCAGGGAACGGCCTGATTGTTAACTCTCTTGTTACTGATTGGGGACGGGGAACACATCTTCAGTTAGGGCAGAGACACCTTTGGGGGGGAGTCTATGCAAACAGCTGTTTTCCGCAGGCTTCGAAGCAATCCTGTGACCCTTTAATAATTACAAAACCTTTTTGAGCTCGTTTCTGCCTTGCTGTGCGGCGCCTGGTGGAACTGGCATTGTGATCTACTTTAAGACAAAAGATACTATTGCGATAGAAGACGCTAAAAAACTGCATTCTGAATCCCTCTCCTCTTTTGATACCAGGGATTGCTGTCGGCCCGGTGCTGCTCTGCTGTGCAACAGCCGTATACGGGTAGGGCCGGCCTTTGCGCTTTACGTGTTGCCTCGTCTCTGTTCTTAAGCTCACTGGGCCACCGGTTTTGAGGCACGCGGCATTTTACGCACGGGTGGGAAACCGCTGTTCCCTTGCGCAGTCCTGTTAGCAGAAAAAGGCACTAGAGATGTTCCCGTAGCCCTTAGGCACTTGGTTTGCCAGGGGCCCTCATAAACCCCATGGCTAAGCGTCGCAGGGACACCTGAGAGACTCCAGCTCCTCTTGGGCCACCGCTGCTAGCACGTTTCTAGTGATTGATTGATTCCTTCCCCTCCAGGAGTGGCCTTCCCCGCAGCGGGGTGAGATGTACTCGCCTGACCTCAGCCAGGACCACCAGCGAGGGGGTGGGTTGGTGGTGGTGATTGCAGGCGGTGCTTTCGGCTCTGGCCCTCACAACACTGCCCGTTACCTCTTCAGGGTAATTTAGCAATTTAGTAAATTCAGGCATTTAGCCCGGCTCCACAATCCAAGGGAAAACAGCAGGCCTGAGAAGGCTACCTCCCAGCTGAGCAGACACCAAAGCGCACGTGGCATCACTCGCCTGAATAAGGACTTGCCAGACTGGGCCACTGATTGCCAAGTGGAGAATAAAAGCTGCCAAGAAAGTAACTTCCCAGTTTAAGGCCAAACAAAAAAAGCTCAGGGCAGGTGGAGGGAAGAGCACTGAGCGGCCTCTCCAGAGCGCTACATCGGAGGGTTTCCTTCCCAGTCGCAGGGAGAAACGGAGAATCCTGCTGAGCACGGAGCTGACCTGCTGGTGCAGGTACGCCCAAGCCTTGGGGCCTCCTGCTGAGCTCCCCGAAGTCGGGCAGCCCCCTAGCTTCACTCCTGCTTGGCTGCCCAGCCTTCCCTGCTCACCCACTGGTTCCTGCCTGCCCAGGCTTCAGTGCATTTTAGTAACTGGAAAGCATCACCAACGTATAGTTTAGTGTTTGCTGCCCGTAGGCATGCAGTGGGAATGGAGACCTGACCTTGAACCACCCTACAAATGAAGAGCCAGGTCCTTTGGCGGCAGAGACACCAACTCCTAGCGATGTCGCAAGGAATTGCAGGGCTGTGGCTGCTTTGCTGGGACAAGAAGCTCTGAGATGGGTGACTGGAGATAAAACTGCTCCCCAGACTGGGGGGAGAAGCCGCGTACGGTCCCATGAGATGTGCACAGGCACTCTCTCTCTAGCTGGATTTAAAAAAAAGGTCTTTGCAGCTTGTTTCTCCGGAGCAGCAGAGCCAGCCACGTGCTCCTCAGTGCCGGTACCACCACGGCCTGCAGCTGGCCAGGGGAGGGATCGCTGCAGCTCTCTCCACCGAAAGCAACAAACTGCAGCAGCCAGAGCCTGATGCAGTTTCCCAAAAAACAGTTTGGTTGCAGTTGCCTACATCCAGCGACGGGGCTGCAAGGGGCGAGGTGTGCTCTTCTCTGAAGCCAGCTTTTGAGCATGCTTCAGGACCGGGAGTGGCGTTTCCCCCTCGCTGCCCTTCCCCAGCGGTGGCTGCCGTTTCCTTACAGAAATGCATCTCGGCCATAAGAACCTGGTGGTGGCCCAGCCTCCAGGAACGCGGATGTCTCTTTTTTATAGCAAGAGGGGCTGGAGCAGGACAGGAAGGAGGACGCGACGCTGGCATGTCCCAGCACCACCGTAGCAGTCAAGCTTTAACGTGGAGCTTAGCAGGACCCCTTTGGTTTCCTATGTGAGACACACATAGCTCACACGTAGTAGGGACAGAATTAAGAGAGACCCATTTTTATACGGCTTAAAAAGAAAAAAAAATTCAGTAGTTTAGCAAGTTAAGAACTTGTAACAGTAAAATACCCAAAATACATAACTACTTTCCGCGAACAGTGACAGCAAGGGCCCACGGTCGCTGCCATTCCCCGCGTTGTGGGAGAGGATCAGCCTCTTCAGTGCCTGGCAGGGATCCGTTAGCCAGGAGGTGCAGTGAAGCCCCATCACACGTCCCCAGCGACTCGGCCTTGCTCTGCAGGGCGCACCGGGCTTTGCCAGCGGTCTCTCTTCTGCACATCTGGGCAGAGGTGGCTGCGTGACTTGAGAGCCAACCAGGCAGCTTCACACACGCTGCGAGAGGCCACGCGATGAAAAAAACCCCAAAAAAACAGGTCCCGTGACACTTAATGCAGGTGACTCACGGTAATTTTTCTCCCATGGGTTGATGGCAAGCGTCCCCACACGTGGTTTGGCCTGGGCACAGCCTCAGCAGCATCTTTAGTGGGGTTTTCGAGTTTATCCATCCAGACCTGGATGCGGTGAAAGTTAAGCGTACGGTGAGGAGGGGGACAGACAGGGCTAACGTTGAAGCTGCGCCTTCTCTTCTTGTCCACAGAGGACAGGCCGTTGGAGGGTCCTGGGGTCTCCGGGGATCTGCGGAGTGGGGCTGCGGGGGACGGCCCTGGGCCAACTAGAAGGAACAGCAACTCCAGTGTATGACTTCCAGTACGTCCAGGCACAGCCTTCCTTTCCAGGCCAAACTCCAAACGTTTCGCTCTTGGAAAAGGCTCCAGTGTCGAGCAATTCCAGTGTCGTGAAGAACCGATGTGGCACATCTGGGACCACCGGGCCAGCACGGGATGGAGCTCCCATCCGCGCCCTGGGATGCGGCAGACCCGTCCACGTTCAGTCCAGTGTAATGCTTTCAAATCCAGTGTTGCAAGGGGAGGGAGAAGCGACGGGGGACACAAGCGTCCCCGTAAGGGAAGGAGAGAGATGTTTGGGGCGGCGTGGGGTGGTGGGAGTCGGTGCGAGGTGAGCCCAGGAGATACCACAGGGCTGGTTGTGTTGCGGTGGCTTAGGTCCTATGTTCTGCGCGTGCCGTGCTTCAGTGCCTGCGCCACCAGCCACAACCAAACCAGCTCCACGCCCCACGCGGGGGACGGGGGTAAGGTGGGGCTGGGGGCTAGTGGAGGAGGGTGTACAGGAGTCTCCCCAGTGTCACCAGTCCCCCTCCTCTCTCCAACCAGAGGGCACTGGTGCTGCCAGGACTCACTCACAGAGCCAGTAAAACTGGAAATAATAGTCAGTGAAAAGGTGTCCCATCTGCTCGGGAGCAGTGCTGCAGTTGGCTCGGCCCTGCGAGAGAGCGAGAAAAAGAGCTTACAGACGGGTAGGATGCATGCTCTGAGGGGGGAGTTGTGCGTGAATTAGGTGCTGGGGCAGAGTAAAATCAGCCCCTCGCTACCCAGCTAACTGCGGAAGGCAACAGCCACGACGGAGAGGGCTGTGGAAGGCTCTCGGCGCAATGGGGCCACTAAATCTGCCCGCGGTCCCGTTGCTCTCCTTCTGCTCAGCCCTGGACAAGAGGAAAGGCAAAGCTGGTACTCACAGGCTGCGCTACTCGGAAGTGGTAGGTAAACTCCCGGAAAGGCATCATCACGAGAGGCCAACGGTGCGTTGTTTCCTGGGGAAGAAAACAGAATAGCTAGGATGAGATGGGGGCTGAGCCTCGGGGATGTTCTCCCAGGCCAGAGTGGCGAGGAACCACGCAACCCTGCGCTGTCGAGCAGAGGAGCAAGCTCTCCAAGGTCAGCCATAGAGCTGGACTGAGGGGGGAGGAGGCACTCGAGGGTAAGAAGGGTCTGATGCAGGCTCCGCGCACGCAGACCTGCAAAATCCCCCTGAAGGGATTTCATTAGGACGCGCTACAGCACCTCACAGCCTGGTCTTTTCCCCCCAGTCCTGGGGCTCACGCAGAGGGGTCGGGTGGGATGATTTCACATGAGTGACCGCGTATCGGGTTCACAGACACATCCCTGTTGGGGTTGCAGGGATGTCTGAGGGTCCTTGACGTTACCCTGCGTTAGTTTGAGCATGAATTCCCTCCAGCAACCCCCGTGCTGCCCTAGCCAGGCTGCTGTCGTCCCTTCCGGAGGGATCGGCGTTGTGCTGGGATGACACAACCTGTGGATTTTGTGAGCCCTACCCTCCCTACCTGTGCGTCTGTGGCATCGGTGGAGCTGTTCGTGCTCGCAGCATCCTGGCAGGGGTCGCTGGAGACAAGGCCACAAAGGGAGATGGACACAGCGGCGGAGGAGCTGGGGAGACAAGACACAATAAGACCCTGCTGTCTCTTCCCCAGCTCAGGCAGGAGACACCATGGCCACACGGCACGGTATCCAGCTGACTTCAGGGGTACCAAAACACCTAAGAGATGAGCGCCGTCCACTCACTTCATCTCCAGGGTCAGGTTGGTGTTCACTGCTGTGAGCTGGTTGACAGGGATGCGGTAGGTGAAGTTTCCAGTCCTAGGGACACAGAGAGAGCGTTAGACCTCACCGCAGCGTCGCAGGCGGCTGTGAGGTGGCCAGGACAGGACCCAAAGTCTCTGCAGGGCTGAGACTTCAGAGGGCAGGGCTTCCAGGGATGAGCTCATCACCAAACGCAATTTTCCTGCGCTCTGAGCGAAGGACTCGGAGCCCCAGCGCCTCTGTCCAAGGAGCAGCATGGGCTGCCTTGGGGTGATGGCAGAAAATGACTCCAGAGTCCAGGAGCTGCCCATCTGCTGCTTCCCCTGCAGCTCCCACAGTGCTGCTGCCACCCAAGTGCTGGCAGCCGGCCTCGCCTCGCTCACCTGCATGCGTCGGCGGCTGTGCAGTACTGGGACTGGATGGCCATATTGATTTCCACGATCCGGACGGAGTGCAGCACTGGGCTCGGCCCTGCGGGTGGGAGAAGAGGCTATTTAGGAACAGCAAAGGGATGGCAGCTGGGGTACCCTGGGCGAGAAGGGCTGGAAGGGATGCCTGGCCCCGAGACCACCTTTCCTCATCACCCTGTCATCAGATTGCTGCAGGACTGCGCTACCACCACGTCCAGCCCCGGAGAGCCAGGAGAAGGGGTGCCCCAGACTACGCCAATGGCTGGCCGTCGACATTCCTTTCTCTCTGCTGCCAGCATGACTGAATCTGCGCGTTTCGTCCTCTAGATCTGATTTGGAAATGGCTGAGCAAGCCGAGACGGGGGTAAGAACACAGATGCTGTACGGCAGCCTCAGAAGGGAACTAGCAACTCGCTAGCAGGGCCAGAAACCATAGGGCAGGGCTGGAGGTTGACGCTGGCTGCACTGGGAGAGCTGGGGGCAAAAAGTGAGAGCTGTGCAGGACAGATGAGACCCAGCTGGTTGAGGACACCCCAGGAGAGAGCCCAGGACCACGGTGCCCCTGCAGGGAGGGAAGAAGATAGGGTCCACCTACCATCCGTACCGGGATCCTCCGTGCGGGGCCACTCGCTCACCGGCTGCTTGATGCTGCGCTGCTGCCGGGCCTGCCCCAGCGGGGAGTTGCTGCGGGAGAGCGAGAGGTTGGAGATGTACTTGGATTTGCCCTGGATGTGGGTGAAGGGGGAGGAGGGGCTGGCATTGGGGCTGCCGAAGCTCTGAGACCTGTCAGGCGTCTTTGGCCACTTGGTGTAGGACGTCGCTTTCCCCGTGATGCCCCTGGATTTGGCTTTGATATTTGTCGCTGGCAGGAGTGAGGTCTGACTTTGGTCTGCGAAGAGAAGGGAGAGAAAGGTGGTGCTGAGAGGCAGAGCGAGGCTGGCAGCACTCCTGACCTCCGGGAGCAGCGCAGAGAGAACAGCCACCAGCTCTGGTTCATCCTGTCCCCGTGTCACCTCCCGTATTACCCCCTGTGAGCAGCTGAGGCTTCCCAGCCTCTGCGCCCGAAGGGGCCGGTGGGATCCTCGCAGCGAAGGGAAGCGAGAGCAGCCTGCGGGGACAAAGCAGGGGCACAGCCCTGCGCTCGCGGAGGGCAGGGTGCTTCAGGCAGGGTGAAGGCATGCCTCCAGGGGCGTCATGGCTCCGCAGCGACTGCCTGAGGTGCTGTTCCTCCTGCAACAGTGACCGGCGATGGAGCAAGCGAGGACCAGGTTGTCTCCTGTGACTTCAGTGGTGACAGCCATTCCTCCACCTTTGATGCGGGTGCTGGCATTGCACTGAACGACCATTTTGTCAAGCTGTTTCCTGGTACGATAGCGAGTATGGATATAGCAACCGTGTCGTGTGGTCCACATGGCATCCAAGGAGTGAGCTGGTTTGTTATATCTCTGAACATGAGCCAGCGGTGTGCCCAGGTGGCCAACGGCATCCTGGCTTGTATCAGGAATGGTGTGGCCAGCAGGAGCAGGGCAGTGATCGTCCCCCTGTGCTGGGCACTGGTGAGGCCGCACCTCGAGTGCTGTGTTCAGGTTTGGGCCCCTCAGTACAAGAAGGCCATGGAGGTGCTGGAGCATGTCCAGAGAAGGGCAACGAAGCTGGGGAAGGGTCTGGAGCACAAGTGCTGTGAGGAGCGGCTGAGGGAGCTGGGGTTGTTCAGCCTGGAGAAGAGGAGGCTGAGGGGAGACCTCATGGCCCTCTACAACTGCCTGAGAGGAGGGTGTGGTGAGGTGGGGGTTGGTCTCTTCTCCCAAGTAACAAGTGATAGGACGAGAGGCAATGGCCTCAAGTTGTGCCAGGGGAGGTGTAGATTGGATATTAGGAAAAACTTCTTCACGGAGAGGGTTGTCAAGCACTGGACCAGGCTGCCCAGGGAAGTGGTGGAGTCCCCATCCCTGGAGGTATTTAAAAGCCGGGCAGACGAGGCGCTTAGGGACATGGTTTAGTGGTGGACAGGGACGGTTGGACTCGATGATCTTAAAGGTCTTTTCCAACTAAATGATTCTGTGATTCTTGCAAAGCCCTGCTTGGGCAGCCAAGAGGCAGCACACCTCCTGGCCTGTCAAAACCCTGCTCGAAGCAAACAGAAGAATGAGGTCAGACTGCAAGGTACAGCCCGGCGTAGCCTCTCGTGACCTTGTACTGGCAAAGCGGGCAGCTCCAAAGACCTTCCAGCCCCCACTTATCCCTGGAACCGTGACCACGGGTGTCTGAACCATGCCACACGAGCAGCGAAGGCCGTTCAGCCTGGCAGTCCCGCTTTGCCCCGCAACCGCCTGCTGGAGCGGGTCTCAACCCAGGCAGCACGTGCGGAGAAAACCAGACCCGTTTCGAAGGGCGAGCTGTGTGTCCTCTTCATAAGGCGCAGAGGTAGGACAGGAGGGGAGAGGGGGCTCGGGGTGCGAGGTGATGCAATGGTGGGACAGACACACGTCGCCGTTGTTCCAGCACCTCCTGGGTGCCTGGGCTGGTACTTACCCGTCCGGTTAGTGGCATGAGTGGGGCTGGTCTCAGAGAGGGCGACAGAGGAGACATTGGTGGGAGCAGCAGAGCAGCACGTGGAGAAACACGGTGGGCTGAAGCAGGCTAGCACGCTGTGACCAGGTAAGCCGAAGACTACGTCACGCGTGTCCTCTGTGACTGCAGGGCAAACAGCAGGGACGTGTGAGGCAAGTCAAGGGGACAGGCATCTAAGAGCAGCACCGGCATCCCTTCCACAGAACCACAGCCCCAGGACCTCCCAGCACGAAGACAGCACAGCGCCAGCAAGCCCCTGGCACGGAGGAGCAGCCACGTTCTTCACCCTGCACCATAACCCATCACGGCGGGCGTCTGCCAGGCCCTCCGCCCCGCTGCAACCTACCCCGGTGCGCGGGGGTCCTGCCGCTGGCTCCATCCGGCGCAGCTGTGGATCGCACCATCTGCGTTTTATCAAAGCTCTGGCTTGACCTGAAACGCAGGAAAATACGGTGAAAACCTCTACCGTGGGGGACGACACGGTGTCGCTTGTACGTGAAGAGAGGAGCGGCTGTAGCAGTGAGCGGGGCGACGGGACCAGGTACACGGAGCAAGGGCAGATGTGGAGAGCGCGAGGGTGAGGAGGAGCACAGACCGGGGTGATCGGGGAAAGGAAAGGCAGGAGAGAGGCACGCGAGCCGTGAAGACAGCAAGGAGAGCTCGGAAAAGCCGCAGCAGATCGCGTGGCAGTCCCACGTCTGGCCGGGACAAGTCCCAGCTGGTTCAGAGGACACCAGCGATGCTCCCTCGATGCTCACCGTGGAACTGGGTGTACTCAGGGGACTCGATTTGCAACAGTGATCTCCGGGGTGGATTTATGTGCTCGGGTCTCAACACGTTAGGCCGTAACAGGCTCCAAGCACTCACCGTTCCCTAAGGGAGGTGCCCCTCATCTCTCGGAGACAGACCATTCCTCATCTTGTTTAGAAACACACACAAATCCCACGTAATTTCAGGTGTTTCACTGAAGCTACCAAGAGCTGAGGACACCACAGGCACCTCCCGAGGCTCAGGCAGATGCGACAGGGGAGGAACCGCTGCCTCGTGCTGTTTTTCTCCCACATCCCATGAAATTTTTACTGAGCTCCTAACAAAGATGTTCAAGATTTTACCCGTCCAGACCCTGCCCAGGCACAGGAGCAGTTCGGGTTTACCTGCCCCACGTTTTGCTTGTCCCGTCCTCTTGCCTTGCCTGTCCCCTTAGCATCGCTCAAGGTTTCTCAAAGATAAACGGAGCCTTCGCTCGTTTAGAGAAATCGAAAATACTGCCTTGTCACCTGCAAGGCTTACCCTACCGCATGTATTTTTCTGCTGAAAGGAGACGCAACGCCGGTCTCCTGGAGGGAATGTGGGCACCAGCCCCTGGAGCTAACCTTCCTCCCAGCCAAAACCCTACCCCTGTCCCTCACGTTCCTCCGCTGCCTCGTCACCCCTTTCCACGCACGGCTTTGTCCTGCATCCCACAAGCAATGACTTTTTCAGTAGCTGCCTGTGAAACCCTTTGAGGTGGAGTTCTTAAAAGAACCCATTAATTGTGCCTTCCACGGCTTTTTGTTCTGCGGGTGCTGACAGAGCGGCGGGACCTCTCTGCCTTTTACGGGAGGTATTTTGCTGCAGATCCCCTTAACCGAGGTGCTTTACAGCTCTGTACCTGACGAGTAACTCAGCTTGCCCTGCGGCAGTACCTTTCCGAACATTCCCAGCGGTGATGGCTCATAAAAAGAAATAATTTAGGGTTTGGTTTGTTTTTTTTTTCCTGTCCTGTACTTGAGAGCGACCCTCCGCAATAAAGCTACTCACGTATGAAGAGAGGGTAGGAACAGCTTTTTGGCTAATCCTTCAAAGTCTTCACCCTTTTTACATACTCCCTCCACTCCTTTCAAACTGCCTGCTCCTGCTCTACCTGTAGTAGGGAATGTCTTTATTTAGCCTTTGATTAATTGGTTCTTCAAGCTCCTAATCCTAATTTCCCCTTCTGGACGGCGAGTCCCCCTAATCCTTCCTCCTGGAGTCCCACTTATATTCATATCCCTTTCTTTGCTTTCAGTTTTGCTTAAGATTCTTGGTCTTCTGTGGTGCAGGTGGAAGAAAGAAGAGGAACTGAGAGAAGAGATGCAGCAATTAAATAAGAGGATAATGAAACAGTAACATACCGTGGGCATAGAGCGACCGGGACCCTGGGACCCCTGTGCCGAAAGAGGGCCAGGAGACAGGCAGTGGGCACAGCAAAAGAGCTACAGGACAGTGAAGGGAGACGGGAAGAAAAGGCAGGTCGGTAGAAGATGAGGAGGACAAGGGGGAATGAGAGAGGATATGGGAGATAACGGAAACGAAAAGACAAGAGTGGGGAAAATTAACGACAAAGTGGGAAGAAAATGGGTTGGATGAGAGATGTAACCAGAACAGGAGGGAGAGAAATAGGACAGGGAGAAGAGAGAGAGAAAAAGAGACTCGTTATCTGGTAACGCGCGCTCCCAAAGGACTGACGTGTGCCAAAGCCGGGTGCCCAGCACAGGCTGCCCGTGTGCACGCCTGCCGGGCTCGGGCCGATCCCTCAGTGCTCTCTCCACACTAAGGACGCCGTTCGCAGAGGACAACCCTTGCCTAGTACGGACTGGTCCAGCCCCACCGCAACCAGGGGGACGATGCCGTTTTGGTCCAGCTGAAGAGGCATCCACAGAACGTTCAGACCGGCCACGGTGGATGTGAGCAGCCAAGGAACAGGGTATTTTCTTTTTCTTCTCTATTCCTCACTTCTTTCTCGAGATAATTTAACTGACATCAGACGTGGATGTGTTTGGCTGGCTTTATACCTTGACTCGCTGGAACCGTGCTCAATAACCCCGCAACGGCTGCTTTTTGCACTTCAGACTCCCCCGGTCAGCCCATCCCTCCCTCAGAGCCCAGCAGCACCTACCCATCGATATCCACAAGGTCCTCTTCACTGCGCAAGCTCAGCACGTAGAGCGTGGACATGGACACCACGCTGGAAAGAAAGAGAGAGGTACGGGCTGAGGATGGGCGTGGGGCAAGGGACACGTCACGGCACTGATCTGCTTCCAAGGGATTTCAGCCCGTGAAAGAAGCCGTGGGTCCACAGCCCCTCGCTACGCACCCCACGGATGGCGTGGGCCAAACCGACGAGCTGGAGAGAGACAGCAGAGAAGCAGCAGCCCGGGTGTGCGGTCTCACCTGAATGCCATGATGATGACCAGGGCAATGATGGTGCCCTGCAGGAAGCGCTGGCTGATGCAGGCCTGTTCCGGGACCACTGACGGTGACTGCAAGGAAAAAAAAAAACCCCAAGATCAGCTCAGGACTCCTTCATGCTCTGGTCCTCGCACAGATCCCACCCAGCCCACCCCAAGCTCTCTTCCTGCTCCCCTCCAAGCCCTGAACCCCTGCGGCGCAGAAGCCAGATAACGTCTTCATCAGGGACAGACACAAAGGAGGGAGAGATCATGGAAATGGCAGCAGACAGGGTGTAAGAAAACACACGAGCACCGTGCAGACGACCGCTCCCAGACCAGGCCACCTTCCCCGGCACAGCACTGCTCCGTTGGGAGCAATCCCTTACCTTGCTGGCTACTTTGTGGGGTCTTTTTTTGTGGGGCACGCTCCCCGCACGGCTGAACTGGCTTCCTGTTTGGCTGCAAGGAGAAAGGAGGAACGGAGCTGAGCTGTGTGGAACAGCACCCGAAGAGATTCCCAGGCAAAAATGTGATTCTCTAGTAGGGGAGAAATCCCTGTGTGGCACGAGAGTCACCAACCCTTGTCACTTCATCTGCTCGGGGGTAGGTGCAGCGCTGGGCCATTGCCCAGAGAGCCCGAATTCTGCCCCAAAACCTACATAAGCTGTCCAGGGTCAATATGATGATTTTGGAAGCATGAGAAACTCTTTGCCCTCAGAAAGCCGCTCGCTTACTCTAGGGAAACGTGGAGACAATTTCATACCGGGGTCTTTTGGGCTGGTCTAAGAGCAGGCTGTTGGTGTGCGTATGCCAGACCTGGCTCACCGATCTCAGCTCCTTCAATCTACTGCAGGCCAAATGACAACGGCCAACACCCCACCACTCCTCCCCATCTCCCCTTTCCCAAACCGAGCTGTCACTCAGGGGTGCCTGGGCTCAAAAGCAGACATCCCTTCTGGCTCCCGTGCCTCCTTTTGCCTGTACCTGAATGCCCCAGAGCTCACGGTTGACTTCATGCTGTCCAGCCGCTTGAGCTTGGCCAGCTTGTGACTCCACCTCTCCAGCTCATCGATGCGGGTCTCCAGGTTGTCTGTCAGTTTGCACAGCTCCTTCACGGCTCCCACGTTCTCCATGAAGATGCGCTCCTGCCAGGGAACAGGTCGGCAGCCTGAGTGGGCTGGCACGTGGAGACACTCCTGCTCCCGTGGATCTGGCCACCCTGACTGCTCTCCCATGCCCTGTCCCAGGGGAAAGGCGACACGACACCCAGCCTTGGGGGTAGGGAATCACCCAGCGTGGCACATCTAGATCTCTACAGCCCCTGGATGCAAGAACAAGAGACATCCTCTTCAAACCCAACCAGAACAATAAATGTTGGTGCAGGATCCCTGAGGTCTCCCTCTGGCGCTAATCCAGAGAGCCCTCCTCGGTCACAAAGGACAGAGACGAAGTCCCCACCTTCATCAGGAGCCCTTGGTCAAATCGCGTGAGCAATGCTCCCCATCTACCCCTTCTCTGCCCCCCCAGCCCTCTGTCTCTTGCTCTCCACTGCAAGCTGCTGGTTATTCTGCAGCACTACCCAACAGCCAGCTGATCCACACCAACGGAGAGCCCAAATCCAGAAGCTTCTGGAGAGCAACCTTCCTCCTGCAGCCCCTCTGGCGAAGGCAGGGCGTTCCAGCACAAGCATCTCCCTCCGGCACAACCGCAGCCTCATCCCACGTACTGCTGCCGGCACTGCGGTACCACCCCTGCCCGTTACCCACCCTCGGGCTCTGCCACTCCACCTCCCCAGACAGAGCTCCCCGAGGCAAAGCATCTCACTGGTGAGTGGTCCAGCACTACGCTCAGGGGATCTTGGACACCACGGACACGCAGCTTGCGGTGACAGGCTGTTCCGCAGCGTGCACCAGCTCCTGTTGGAGGGCTGATGCTGAGCTGCGGCCCGCGGAGGAGGGCTGTGCGCAGAAACAAGGGGTGGCAATGGCCTGGCCACGTGCAGAAAAGGTCACGCTCAAAGGTCTACTGCTAGCTGGGGACGTAACTGCAGGGATGGAGGCTTCCACAAAGGAGAAACAAGGCACTAAGGTCAGTCTTGGCCATTCCTACTCTGGACAGAGTGATGGAGGAGAGAGCTGGCAGCTTTGGGAGGCTGTCCCCGCGACGTGTGCTACGGGGGGCTGTCCCCCCGACGTGTGCTACGGGGGGCTGTCCCCTCGATGCCCAGAGCAGCAAACAGGCTGCCACAGGTTACGGAGAGGTCAGGCAGCCAGGTGCTCTGGGTTATCTTGACATAACCACCTTATCTTATCTAGAAAGGAGAGATTATGACTAGGAGCCTCCCTACAGGAGGCTGCCAACAAGGAGCCCTTCCTGAGGGAGGTGCTGCCAACTTTCACAAACATCAGGCTGGTTCCTCCCTGCTGATGTCTGCTGTCCACCCAGGGCTGCTCCTGACATCTGAAACACCAGCCAGGTCTGCAGCTCATATGGGTGGTGTTGGCCTAGAAGCATTTCCCAAGCGTCAGAGTTTCCCTCTTCCATTCCCAGCTCCACAACTCTCTTGAGCCAGGTCCAACAGCCTCCCCTGCCCCTCCTGGCTGCCACCCACCTTGTTCACCACCAGGAAGTTCTCCAGGGTCTTCCCATTGGAAAAGACCAGGTCCCCGGTGTCCTTCACAGCTTCAGGGAGGATCTCCTTTACCTCCTGAGCAATGACGCCTGCGTGGAAACAGCACAGTGGGTCAAGGAGGTCTGGGCACGGCTCCTCCTGCCACAGCTCTTTCTCTGGTCGTTGGCACAAACCCTGTTCGCTGGGGATGACACAAGGACTGTCCTCCCTCACCCCGGGCTCCTTGGAGGCCCCGTGGCGTGGGCAGCCCATACAGGCTCAGCAACAGAAGAGCAGAGGCCGTTCAGACAAGGCTGGTTCCCAGATTACGTGGACAGGGGTATTTGCATCACCCCGCTGTAGTGTGCAGCTGTACCCCTGGAGAGAGGTGGGTACTTGGAGAAGCTTTATCATCACAGAAGCCCTATCAGCCACCTGTGGGAAGTGCCATCTTCTCTCCCGCTCACTAAAGAGGGGATATCATTAGGTGCCTAAACTTCAGGGGGTGAGAAGCCCCCTCTCTCCTACCCCATGCTCTGGGGGGCTGCCCCAGGGCAGAGCTGGGTACAGCCGCCGGGAAAGGCAGGGCAGTGCCGCTTGGCACCACGAGCAAAACGCCGCTGTAGGCTGCAGAACGCGAGATCCAGCGCCGCAGGCGCAAGCAGGTCGCCGTGGTGTGACGCAGGGCCCATACCTGTCTCAGAGGTGTTGTCGATGCCCACCGTGGCCGCGAACTCGGGCTTGTAGTTGTAGTGTACTAGCCGCATACGGGAGATCCTCTTCAGCTGCTCTGTGGTGTCCACCTGGGAGAAAACATGCAAGTCCTGAGCGGGGCGTTGCTTCTTAAGTTCCCGTGAGACTGAGTCCAAGCAGCAACCCCACCATGGCTCATGGTAATACCTTTGGACTTCACCAGACAGCCCTGCACCCTGCTCAGACCAGCCATTAGGACAAACAGCATCGGCACTGGGGTTAATCTCCAGTTCTCGTCACCGGACAAGCTCCTTGGGTACTGAAGCCAGGAGGAGACTGAGTCCCACTGCACAGCCAGGCACGGGGCAGAGGCAGTTCTCATGAATACGAGACACGATCGTACCCAGCTGTTCTGGACAGGCACATCCAGCTGAGACGACTTCAGAGCAGAGCTGAGCCTCTCGCCCAGGCTCTGGCCAGCCCCAGCGTGCTATCTGATGTATTCACCTGCTTCCAGCTTTGTAACTTCTGCGTTTGCTAGTTCTGGCTAACGGTGGAAGAGTCAATATTCCCTAAGAAACGGTGGACAGGCCGTGTTTGGGACAGACACGGACAGACAGACTTCTAAGGCACTTCCCATCTGGTCAGGAGCCCAGGTTGCCCATGAGGACTATGTCCAAATCAGCAGCTGAACCAGGCTCACAAGGACACTCGCGCTTTCTTCAGTGGTGTCTCTTCAGACCCCCGATCACCGTGAACCTGGTTTGCCTGGCTCTTACCTCCTGGATGTCCTCCTTCACTCGGACGTCCGAAGGGTGCATCAGCGAACCCATGACCTTCACGTTGCCATGGACCACAAGGGCTTCATCGGGGCGGTCCGTGTTGATGCCAACCCGGCCGTGGTGAAAAACAGTATCGGGGAGCTGTGCCCGCTGCCAGAGCACATCGCTGTCACTCTCAAACTGGCCGGGGTTGGAGGCCTGTGGAGAGATGGGAAAGTGGGGACTGAAAAGCAGCGGTGGCAAAACCAGGGAGAGAAATGCTGCGGTGCTGCTAGGCAGAGGCACTCCGAGATGTGGACAGAGCAAGGACGCCAGGAGAGCCCCACAGACCCATCCTTCTACGCACGTTGCAGAGGGACTGTAGAGCGGGAGAGGCCGTGGACCACAGATGGACATCAGAGAGCCCCAGGCTGCTGCGGTGGCCTGGACAGTGCCGGGCACCCTACTGCAGCAGCGTGTCGGCCCCGTTAGCGTGGGTGGGAAATGGCTGTGAAACAAAGCTTGGCATAAGCGTACTTGGCTGTACTGCGTCCAGCTCTGGAGCCCTCAGCACAAGGAGGACATGGAGCTGTTGGAGCGGGGCCAGAGGAGGCCACAACAATGCTCCGAGGGCTGGAGCCCCTCTGCTACGAGGACAGGCTGAGAGAGTTGGGGCTGTTCAGCCTGGAGAAGAGAAGGCTGCGGGGAGACCTTAGTGCGGCCTTGCAGTGCTTCAAGGGGGCCTAGAGGAAAGATGGGGACAGGCTTTTTAGCAAGGCCTGTGGTGACAGGACAAGGCGTGATGGTTTTAAACTAAAGGAGGGCAGATTTAGGCTGGATAGAAGGAAGAAATGTTTTACACTGAGGGTGGTGAAGCACTGGCACAGGTTGCCCAGAGAGGTGGTGGAGGCCCCATCCCTGGAAACATTCCAGGTCAGGTTGGACGGGGCTGTGAGCAACCTGATCTGGTTAAAGATGTCCCTGCTCACTGCAGGGGGTTGGACTGGATGGCCTCGAAAGGTCCCTTCCAACCCAAAGCATTCTGTGATTCTATGGTAAGCAGAAGCACCCTGATGGCACGGCCGTGTCCCTGCTCCGCAGAAGGGAAACAGGGACAGGGAAGATCTCAGCTGAAACCGGAGCACGTTCATCCTGGTACCCTGAGAAGTGGGAGGGGGTTTTCGGGATGAACAGTCCCAGGTCATGAGATCCTGGCGCGGGTGCCGTCTCCGGCCTGCAGCGCACAGAATTACAGCCCTAGGAAGCCCTCGAGGCTGAGCGGTGGCAGCCCCAGCCTCACAGGAGGGACAGCAGGGAGCTGGACAGACAGGCAGGGCAGGACCAGCAGAGGACGAGCAAGGCCGTGGAGGTGCGAGACAGAGCTTTGCAGTAGCACAAGGCAAAGCGGCAGGGATCCACTGCCAGCCCTGGGAACAGATCCCAGCCTGCCCTGACCGCAGAGGCAGCCTTGGCATTCACCTTCTGGCCCTGTCTAAGCCTCTCTCTGCAGGAACCAAGGCTATGCCTGCTCTGCTCCTCTCCCTAAAGGAATATCCTTGCCTTCTTGAGCTGTCTGCTCTCTCAGCTATCAGAGCTGTTCCAACAACCCCAGCCAGACCCATACAGGACAGCAGGAGACCGAGCGACACGGCTGTTGCTCCTGGCTCCCAAATCCTGGGGTTCTGCCCTGCTGCCGTGGTCCCACTCGCAGGTTGAGACGGGGCAGCCCAGGCTGCCTGCAATTCCCTGCAGTTCTGCGCCGGGCACCCTGGAGGCTGCATAATTCATCGTGGACTTACTTGTCTGCAGCCCCTGAGGTCCCTGCCTTCATGTCCTGCAGCTGAGTGCTCTAACAGAGCCCCGGGAGCGTCTGGGGACGGTGCCCATCTCTTTCTGCTCCTCTGCGTTCCCATTTGAGCGCTGCTGCCTTAGCACGTGCAAAAGGTGCTGCCCTGGGAGGGCACCCAGTCTTCCTGCACCTGTAAGCCTTGTCCCTGCTGCAGAGTCCCAACACCGCTGCTCTGTCACTCCGAACGGCTCCACGCCGGACACTGGGCCAACCTTGGGAGCGTGGGATGCCTTCCCTGCCCTGCAACAGGTCCTTGCATGCTCTGAGGCTGCCCTGACCAAGCAGGTGTGGGAAGGCTGGAGCCAGAACGCAGGTACGGTTAGGTGTAGCTACAGGCAAGGCAGTGACGGTTTGGAGAACGTAGGGAAGGGCTGGGTGGAGAAAGCACTGAAAAGCCAGAGGAATGTAGGAGGATTGCCCAGGACATCCCGCAAAGGGCTGTGGGGCACCATCGAGGCTGAGGGAGGAGAGAGGGACTTACCCTGACGATGATGCGCTCAGAGATGTGGGCTGCCAGCGTGTAGTTCTGGTTCTGCGCGTGTGCCTGCAAGGCTACCACCAGCATGAAATACCTGCCAAGAGGGGAGAGAGGTCAGGGGGCCATCCTGCACCGGGAACTGCCGAGTCGGCTTCTGCTCTGGAGGCCGAGGCACCAAGCTGTCATGGTGGGCTTGCCACGTCCCCTCTCCTTGTGCTGTGGGGCACAAGCACTGTCCCCAACCCCTCAAAGAGTTGGGGACACCCTTCTTGTGGCCACAGCAGACACCTCCTTTACTCCACAGAGACAAGGACGGCCAATTCAGGACATGTCCCCCATGTCCCCCTCCCTCCAGCCGCACTCCCCAACCTGGGGACCGGCACATCCGCAGGCCCTGAGTGCTCACACCGGCTTGGAGAAGGCATCTGTGCTCCTCACCTCTGGTCCGGGTTGGGTTTGCCTTTCTTCCGCATGTTGTTGGCTGTGGTCTCGCTGAAGTGCAGCCGCCCCACGGTGACCTTGGTGACCTGCTCTGGAGGCAGGTTGACCCTGAGGAAAGGAAAAGAGAGGAGCGAGTGAGGACACCGCTGGAGAGGAGGTTCCCTGGGGGACGGCCACCTCCTGGTCTGCTCCGCCAAGGCAGGTCTATGAACTGGGCACGGAGCAGAGCGGGGAATGTAAAGGAAGGAAAGCTTTGCTGTGGGAAACAGAGGAGAAAACTGGACAGTGCGATACCCACACTACTACCCCGAGGCCTCCGACTCAGCCCCCTTCCCCACGCTCTCCTGCTATTGCTCATTCCCCGGTAGCCATTCCCCGACATGAACACACCCCGGGCAACACTCACGTGACGGGGTTGAAGGGCCGTTTGCTGCGGTCAGACTGCGACTGCTCTATATTGATCGACTGGTTCAAGGCCTCTAGCTGGAGAGAAAGATTTGGGCATGTGAAGAAGAGCAGCAAGCTGAGACCTTCCCCTTCCCACCTCCTTCCCCCCAGGCCAGCTGTGCTCCCAGCCCTCCTACGGCTCAGTACAACTGACTTGCAACACCCAACTTGAGCGTGGTCATTGTCCGAGCATGGGTGCCTCCCTTGGCACGGGAGCAGTTGAGGGTGAAAGGATCTTCCCAAAGTACCCATATACCTCCGGAGTCAAAGGCGAGCGAGAGGCAGCCCTGAAGGCACCCAGGCAGTGACTGAGTCCATCTTAGGACTCATATTTCCAGATCTGCCTTGTTCTGGCCTTCAGCACCCTCCTACGCGCTCCCCTACAACTCAACGCGTGAAGACGTGGTGTTGCCCGATCCCAGCCGTCTGCCAAGCACCCCTTCTCCCTGCTGGATTCACTACCGGCCCTTGGCTCCCGCTTGCCTTCACTCCGTGCAGCTTCAGGTAGAAGCACTCCAAGGGTTTCAGGCCCTCGGGGGTCTTCACATACTTGGGATCTCCAAGCATGCCGATGTAGACCGTGACCTGGAAGTGATTCTTCTTCTGGCACACAAAGGCGTCGTCACCCACTGAGAAGTTGAACCCCTTGTCGGCATCGACGCGGTACGTGAGCATCGGGCTGTGGAAGAGGCAGCAGGCGTTAGACCAGAGCCCTGTGCACGCCACGAGAGGCTCACGCTCGTGGGGGGAAGGATGAGCCGCACACCCAGAAGCAGAGGCAACGAGGGGTCCGTACGGCACGGTACACGGCCACACCCCGGGGTGCGGGCGCACGTGAAGCACCCCATGGCGGGGACAGCTCACCTCCATGTCCCACCACACACGAACAGCGACTGTGTTGTGACAGTCCCACCTCGCCGCAGACTGTGAAGGCCACCTCTACTCATACAGCCACAGAATAATCCCGAGGCACAGCAGGCGCGTGGGAGGGGAAGGAGGGCTGTGTTGGGGCAAAAGAGACAGCCTCCGACGCCGTCCCTCCTGCCTTGCACTGACGCCGCTCTCGGGCGCTCGCGGGGCTGATCCGGCGCTACCTGACACCAACCCAACGCCTTGCCTGAGCCCACGCAGCGACCCATCCTGCTGTGCGGGGAGGAGAGTTCAGAGAAAGGTCCGCACCTCCTTGAAGCTGCGAGCTTTGCTTCAGGTGGGTCTTCAACTGGAAAGGGATATGGTCCCTGTGACTGGGATTTGATGAGGATGCGGGGACAACCACCCCTCTATACACTACGCTCTAGCACTAATACTATGAACATGTCATACTATGAGCCACAACGGGCTCCTATCTCCTTCCCGAGTGCTGCTGCTCCTCAAAAGTGCAGCCGCGTAGCCCTGGCTCAGCCCACACTGGAGACACCAAGCTCCGCAGCCTGCCCAAAGCCTGGAGCAGACCCCTGAACGCTGCTTGCTGGGAGAAGCAGCTCAGGCTGACCTGAGGGGGGTCCCACACCTCCGCTCGCTTCACCCGTCGCATTCTCAACGTCGCCGGCGCTGGCCCTGCTACCAGGCAGTGCCGCCTGCGTGCCGGATTCCTGCCGAAATCACAACCACCTGCTCCGGCTGCTGCGAAAAGCTTCCAGCTCCCAGTGGGCACGGCCGGAGGAGGAGGAGGAGGAGGAGGAGGGGGCCCTGGCTGCCCGATGAACACACACCAGCTGGGGAGGTTTAATCTACATCTCCTTAATGGGCTGGTTACCACGGGAACGAGGGAAATATGTGGCCTTTGCGGCAAGTCCCCCTTCTCTCAGCATCCAAAACCCCAGACCTGGGGCGGTGGGCCCCCGGGGCACTGCCTGCCCTACGCAGGGGGAAGGAGATGCCTCTCATCCCGCCTCCCCATCCGGCAGTTCCAGCAGAACACCAAAATCCCCTTGTTTTGAATTAAAGAACGAGGGATGAGGTAAACGGGAGCTCAGCCTAGCCTTTGACATCAGGCTTAAAAACTACGGAGCGCTCTGCCACGAAAGCAAACCACTGCTGACATCCACCTCCAGTTCTGAACACAGACAGACAGACGGATACTGCCCAGAGCAATGGGAGGGGAGATGGACAGACTGACAGCGATGGACACGGCAGACGTCAGCAGACCCTGGGAAGCAGGAGATAAGTTTCTGTTATCTCTTTTCGGTCATTCTTGCTCCCCTGGTGTCCCTGGGCTGGCCACCTCCCTTCTTCTGGGAAGGAAGCCATGCTCCCCCCACACGCACTTGAGGAGTTCATGTGGACGAAACCTGTGGGTATTTCCATGAATAATAGTGGGACGGCCACGAGCGACTACTCATTGCTTGCACCCGAGGGACCCGGGGCTGCCGTGCCCCGCACACAAACCAGACGGTGTGAGCAGAGCACTACCTTAGCCCAGAAGCACGAGAGGAATTCCCCTCCGCTCTCTCTACCCTCCTCCCAGCCTCAGCCCCGAATTCTCCATCTGGCTCTTCTTGACGCGGAGCTGTGGCTTAGGCTGGCCCGAGCACCCTCTGCGCTCACCCCAGGGGTGCCGGAGCCCTTCCTGACTGCTTCCACCAAGACCCCCCCTCTGCCTCCGTCTGCCCAGGACCCCCGAGCATTCACCGCTTGCCCCACTGCTTTTTAACAGAGAAAGCAGAGGAGAGGGAGGGACTGACAACTTCCAAACCACGGATGCTTCCAGAACATGCTCTGGTTAACGTCACTCAAACTGATGGCTGCTAAACACACGTCAAGAGAGGGGAGACAGCCAGGCTCTCCTTCTCTGCCTTCTAGAAACGCCTGGTCCCTCCAGAGTGCCCTTCTCAGAGGCTCCTTTTCTCTGCCTTTTCCCGACGGCCGTGGCTGGTGCATCCCCAAAGCAGGATCCCCGTGCCTGGTGCATCCCCAAAGCAGGATCCCCGTGGCTGGCGCATCCCCAAAGCAGGATCCCCGTGGCTGGTGCACCCCCAAAGCAGGATCCCCGTGCCTGGTGCATCCCCAAAGCAGGATCCCCGTGGCTGGTGCATCCCCAAAGCAGGATCCCCGTGCCGGGGTGGGTCGGAGGCAAGAAGCCGCTTCCCAGGTATCAGAGAGGCCATGGATCTCCCCACCCTTCTGCCTTCATCCCGTCACCTCCGGCTGAGCCAAGGAGCTGCTCCCAGATCGCCCCCGCCACTGCAGACCGTGCAGCGTGGGGTATCCCCCGGATCTCCTATTCCGGTGCTTTTTTACTCTCACGTTCTAAATCCCACCTGGAAGCAGCAAACTCACTCCCCCACTGCCATGTGGTGTGGGGACATCACCACCTGAGGCACCGCAAGGACTCCGGTGATGCTTATAAAAACCATCCCCTCCTTCATCTTAACCCACGGGGACCTTAGAGCCACCAGCACCCTGCCCCGGACCCAGGGGCTGTGCATGCCCCTCCTGGGACGTGCGCTCTGCCGTGAACGGGGCGGTGGGAGAAGGAAGGGCAGGGATCCCGAGGCAGAAGCGGTTCCCGGGATTAGGGGTGACAGCAGCCGCTGACAAGGCAAAACCCCGGGGGCAGCCAAAGCCACGCCGGCTTTTCCCAAGGGAGAGTGCAGGGGTCAGAGAGCGAAGTGTCAGGAATAAAAGGTCTGGGGTCAAATGGATTATTTTAGCCAAAATGCCCCCACTGACAAAAGCAGATTAAGGCAGGACTTAGAAGGCCAGGATCAGAGGAGAGGAGGTTTCTCCCAGTCCGAGTGAGGGTGAGAGGTTACCAACAGTCTGGCACCCACACTCAGGGGAGCAGGGAGCACCCTCACCCTCCACATTAAAGCACAAAGCAAAGGGAAGGGCACTGCAAGGAGAAACGTGGCCCTGACAAACAGGGACCTGTACAGGGATCTGTGGCCGAGGGATGCTCACCTGCCCCAGCTGTTTCCTCTCCGGAAGAAATATCTCCCCCATTTCTCTCCTCCTTCCTTCCAGGCTCCCCACCATCTCAACCGCTCCTAAGACACACTGTCTGGAGACCCGACCCCAGGACCGCTCACTAATTCCACGCGGTCTCTGCTTTGTTTCTCTTCCACAACACAAACACAGGATGGAGGACAGGAACCTACAGCTGAGCAGCGTGACGCTGCCGCCTCACCCAGTCCGACGCAGCCCCACCAGCGCGTCCACGGCTCAGCACCGCCGTACGTGGTCCCTTCAGCTGCCTGAGACACGCTCACGGCATGAGAGAGCGAGACCTCCGTGATCCATCACCACGGGATTAGCCAAGCTGGCCAACAGGGCTTCGCCCAAGACACCCTTTGTCACCTAACCCAAAACACATCCAGCAGGACTGGACCGCGTCACGCTGGTCTCCGTCCCCTCGGTGAGATGCAGGATCTGCAGCCAGGCCAGGTTTGGTGCTGTTTACGAGGCCATTTCTTCCAGCCAAGGAGCGCAAACCTGAAAGCTCAGGTTTAGCCCGCAGAGCTTCAGAGGAGAGCGCACGGAGAGCACCAGTTTGCTTGATGGGAAGAGACCGGCACCGGCCCAGTTCCCGGGGGCAGAGCGGAGATGCTCTGGCCTCAGCGTGGAAACGTTTCCGTCGAGCGCTGCGCTGCCCTTCGCCAGCTGCCTTACCTCAAGCTGCAAACAAACGGGGAGAGGGAGGAGGGAGCCTGCTGGCATTCATCAGAGCCCGCTGTCAGGGAGATGAATGACTCCTGCTCCCAGGAGTAAATTAGCAACTCCCTGGTCCCAGGCCTCTTCGGCACCGCCGCTGGAAACCAGCTAACCCTTTTGAAGGTTCAGCGAGTCTGAAACCGCAAAACCAGCGCAAAAGGCCAAGAAGAAACACATTATCAATAAAACTAATCCAGAGACTTCGGTCTCCTTCAGCCGACACAGATTCCTCAGCCTACCTAAGCAAAGCCCGAGACCCAAGCCTAGCAAGCCAAGACACAGATTTCCAGGCACCTCCGCTTGAATCCACGCAGCAACCTTCCCTCCCTTCCTTCCCTCCATTTCCTTAATCCAGCCTACTTTGGGGAAGTCCGTGTCAAAACTAATCCCGCGTAGCTCACACGAACCCGGCCTCCCTTTGCTCTTCTCCTGGCACAGAGGCTGCTGCAGGGCTGCTCCGCTTCTCCACATCTGCCTGGGAATGGGGAATCTGTTGCCATTCGCCCAACAAAATTCACTGTACAGGTCTCTCAGAAGGCAGAAAAGCTACTTAAGAGCTGCAGAATGAGCTCAGGTCCCCCCTACGCTGTCCCCATCTCATCGAGCCACGGCAACGGCTGAGAAGGAGCTTGGCTCCAAGATATAGCCCAGAACAGCAGAAAAAGAGAAATTGTTGAAGGGCTCCTACTCTGTAGCTTTCTGCCAGGAAAATGACTGAGCAGAGAGGAAATTTTCCACTTATTCACAGGCACGAGATATAAATACGATCCGATGTGACAGCTACACTCACTGCAGAAGAGAAGAGAGCTGTTAAATGGGCTTGAACGGTGCTGATAGACGCTGGAACAAACTCTCGGGGCTATTGACCATCACAAACCATAGCAGGAAACTCTTCTGAGGAACAAAAAACTTTCAGCGATGGTTACTGGTCAATCTTCTGCACGCACCAGGGCCCAGAGCTGCTCTTCGCGTTAAAACTCTGACGAGCTCTTGACTAGTGAGAAACTGGGGTAAGAACCTGAACAGCTTCCTACGGGCTCGTGGCATCCGAAAGGCTCGGTCTCCCTCCTTAAGGTACCTTTCTGGGCTCTTAAGAACAAGAGTAGGAAAAAAATCAGATGATTGAGATGATTCAAATTCCTGGGGCTGTGAATAGGTTGTGGGCACCTGGATCATGGGGAAAAAATATGTTCCATCTAGGGGCTGGAAACTCTAACAGCACCGACAAAGTAGAGGACAGCTTCCAGCAGAAACCAGAGCGGGAATGGCTGGTCCTTGCTTTATCATCTCAGAGGAAACTAAACCGTGGAAATACTCACGGATCAATAAGAGACACAGATGCCTGCTCATTTGCTGACTGTACCCAAGAGGCAGAAAGGAAGGAGGCGGCTCCTACCTGCGAAAACTTGAACAGTCAACCTAAAAAATGCCATTATGTAAGGAAGGGAAGATCGATCTTCTGGTGTTCCTTACAGATCTATTCTGGTGCAGTGCTGCAGCAGGACAACTGAGTGATCTGCCCTTTAGAAGGAGATGTGTGCTCACCTTGCACAGGCTCTTGAACCCACCGCAAGGGAGGAAGAGTCCACCGAGCCCACACATTTTTAGCGTGCAACTAAAAATTAACAGATCGACCCTTGCCCTTTGCCTTTAATTCTGGTAAAATCCAGCACCACAACAAACTGCACGTGGGTTCCTAAAATCTACATGAAGTCAGTTAAAAGGAATTTATTCATTACACAACGGGACGATGACCTGAATGCCACAGAAGTAGGTTTGCTCTGGCTTTCGCCCTAAATCCTAAAAGCAGGTATTAGGCAAGTGATCCCAAGAACACGGCAGAGCAGGGCTGGGTTTGCAGAAGTTAAAAGCTATGGTTTGCAGCACTCCATCAACCTCTCGGTGCCCAGCAGAAAATATTGTGTAGTTTGCCTCTGCCAGTCTGCCTGTACGATACCGGGGTGTACGGCAAATCTCTGGAACGGGGACTGTAACACCTGCAGACGGTCCGTGACAAGCTGAAAGAGTCGTGACGTGTTTCAGATGAGGGAGCGTTTACCCAGCGCAGGTAAACAGTGAGGTGGAAGGAAAAGGGGGGCTCGTTACGTCAAAGAGAAAAGCGAGGCCGTGCAGAAGGCCCGCTCCTACGATGCGCAGGGCTCTTCGGACCCTGCTGACTCCACAGGGGCGTTTGTGCTTCTGCCACGTAGCGAAAGCCCTGCGGAGGTTGGCGGTGGAAGAGAGGACGCTCCAGGGACTGACCAAGTGTTGCCCGAGTTACAGAAGGGGGGTTCACTTCTCCTGGCACCTCCACTTCTCAGAACTGGTTTGACATGGGGCAAAGTTACCAAGGCTGACAGCTGGAGGCAGTACTGGCCCAAAACCAGAGGCTGGGAGAAGCAAGAACAGCAGCAAAAGCCAAAGGTGGCTTTGTCAGGTGGGAAAACGGCAGTGTCACAACCGCCCAGTGACACCCAGCTTGAAAACCAAGTGACAGAGACGACGTGTCCAGACAGCGCTCGGAGGAGGTGGGAGGCGACTGCGAACGCCGCCCTGTGCAGCAAAGCAGGAACCCGGCACCGGGCACCGCGGCGTGTGCATGCCCAGGGAGAGGTGGCCGGCTTCCCCTGTCCTGCGACCTGCAGAAAAGCAAACTGATGGTGGCGAGCAGGGGCAGGGCTGCAGGACCGGACTTTGGAGCTGCTCACAAATTCCCAGAAGTAGCCCTCATGTCAACACAGCACATGATGGGAAAACGGTTTGGCAAAGGAGCCCCTTGGGAAGGGTGCCAAGCCGCAGCACCCTGAAGGAAAGCTTTCAGGCCACAGGGGAAACGCTGAAAGTCGAAGCAGAGGAGGTGCGCGCTTCAGCAGACGACCAAATACGCTGGAAAGGGGAGCCCAAGGCTACACCACGGGTTTAAAACTACCAGACGGACAAACGCTGCAGGGAATTGCCTAAACTACGCAGTCCTAATGTATAAAGAAGTGGAGAAAATGGCCAGGGAGGGGCGAGGAGCAAAGCCCGGTGGGCAGCACAGAGCACGCCGCTGTTGGTGAAGGACGCAGCCCGTCCTTTCAGGGTAGAAATCCCACATCGTCGTGTTATTCCTCGCCCTTATTTTCCTTCCCCCGACAGGAACAGGTCAGTCGGGGTTGTTGATATCCCACCTGAAGTTGGGAGATGGTTCCTTTATGGAAAGAGTTTAGTAAAACAGAAGTAAGCACCTCCCCAAATGAGCCCTTTCCTGCTGTGGTTGGGGAAAGAGCCACACACAGAGTCTTTGCAAACGGCAGGACGTCACCAAAGAAGTAACCGGCTCCAACAGCCACTTCTCCGCAGGGGAACAACCCATAGCACGCCCCAGTCACCACCAGGTCTGCGTTAAAGACGACCCAAGGAGGAGGGCTGGGCTGAGCAGATCTGCGGGCAGGAGGGCTGGGGCCTGCAGCGGCAGCTTCCCTGCACGTCGCAGATGCTACTCGGCCTCCACCACTGGCCTCACCTGGAGTCCTTGGCTCCCATCCTGAGCACCGTCCGGGCAAGGTGTGATGATAGCCTGGGGTTATTTGGTATCGCAGACAGCAGAGCACCCCCTCCTCTGTGACCCCCAAGAGGACCCCTACCAGCCACTGGCTGCGCAGAAAGAGGAGGAGGGGGAACGGGGGCGTTCGTTTGCTCAGCGAGCGGTTCCTGGAACCCAGCCTGTTGCTTGCCAGATCTCTGTCACCTCCGAGGAATGCAGGGAGGATCCAGAGCGGTTTCCTCCTGAGCACTCCTCTTTCCCTACGCAGCTTCTCCACGCACCACCTCCACCCTCCTCTGCCCCAGCCTCTCCTTCCANCAGCCACTCTCTGCCCCCACAGCTTTCCCCTCCGCCCACTCCCCTTGCCTCCGTGCCACCTCGCTGCCCCTCCTGGCTTCCCAGCTTTCCTCAACCCCTTCCCTCTTCCCTTCTTTCTCTCCTCCTTTCCTCCTCTGCCCATCAACCACTCCCACTCCTCCTCCTCAGGCTCCTTTTTATGCTGCTCTCAAGCTGTGCTGAAGTGGCTCTAGATTACCTCCAGTCATCCACGCTATGCATTCTCTAGTAAATCCTAGCACTTATTTTAAAATCCAGGACCTTGGTAAGCCTGGGCAGGAGGAACGGGCGCCGCTGGTCCAAACCACGCTCAGGGCAAGGCTGGATTTGCCAACACAACCCTCCACGGCAGACGGAGGTCTGGGTGGCTGCTGAACTGCCACCAAAGCTGCTGAACTGCCACCAAAGCTGCTGAACTGCCTTCTGCTGGCTCCTACAGAGCCAGCCCCATTTCTTAATCCTCCATCAGCCCCGCAGAAGTGCAGAGAAGTAACTTTCCCAGTGGCAAAGGTACACTGGGGAGAGTATCTCCATCGCAGTGCAGGCAAGCAGGTGATAGGAGAGGACAAGGGGGAGCCCAGGAAGATCCCTGTCCCATCTTGTGAGTATGATCCCCCAACCCCAGTCCCTTGCCACCGATACACGAAAGGTGAAGCTGACTTCCTTCAAAGGCGGGTGAATTACTCACAGCTCTTTGTAGTTGGCATCATACAGAGTTGCCCACTTGTTCTGTTGATGCGGCTGCCACTTTATGGACTGGTAGTTGGGATCCAGGTAGGAGCCGTTCAAGCTGTCGTTATCTTGAATCAGGCCTGTGGCGAGGGGAAAATACCGATTTCAATCACTGCGACGGAGCGTCCAGCTGGGCAAGAGCACAAGGAAGCGACGGGCATTGCCTGTGGGGCCAGCCTGAAGCTTGCCTCCTGCCTGCCAGGGCACCGCCACGGGCACGAGATCTGGGCCAGGATGAACTCACCGCCCTGCTCTCCTCCTGGGGGCCCAGCCGGGGTGAGCCCCACTGGCTGGCACCCTGCGGTGCCCACGTGCCCTCCTCCCAAGCACCCTGGCCCAGCGGGGCGCCCGGGCTTGCAGCGGGGGTTTGCATGCTGGGGGTATTAAGGGGAGGGGGACGGGGGGGTCAAAAACCACATACCTGGTGAGAGCGCTCCCGGCTGGTGCCAGGGAGGCGTTTGGACTCTGTCAGGGTTGAGTGGCACGGACCCCATACCTGGCTCCTGCTTTATCAGCCCGTTGAGCATCTGTGCATTGAGGGTGTTGGGGGGCGACTCGGAGTGTTTCCGCTTCTTGGCAGGGTGCACCGGGAGGCTGCAGAGACCCGCAGGAAAGCAAAGGCTGAGCAGGAAAGCACGAGGTGGGGAGGGAACAGCCCCGCAGCCCGTGACCAGGACGAAGCTGGGATCTCACATCAAAACCAAAACCTTCCCGCAGGGAGCCACAGGCTCTTCCAGCACTATCAGCACCTCCTCCCACGAGGCTCTGCCCACCCACCCTGCGACTGCCAAGCTCTGTGCCACCCCTGCACCGAGCCACATCTTGGCTTTCCTCTTGTCTGTCCCCACCACCCGACTCCGAACCATGCGCTGCAAACCCCTGCCCCGCACTTTGGGTCATCTCCACCTCGATGCCTCCCCAGCTCGCTCCTTAACCCAGTGATTTCGCTCATGCGTTCTGCAAGCCTCCAGCTCCCACTCCCTCATCCCCCCTTCCCCAAATCACACAAATGATGCTGGAAAACCCCAGCGCCCCCGAAGCCTTACTCTGCTCCATGTTGCTGGAGTAGCTGGTGCAGCATCTGCGACTGCTGGGCATGGTGGAGGTCGGCGGGCGCCATGCCCTGCCCGATGCCGTACGGTGGCATCAGGGGCTCAGCCTTCATGTACATGTCCCGCTGCAGGCCGGGGTAGTGAGGGTTGTGCT
>VYZW01037486.1:15443-32739 GCA_013401315.1 Balaeniceps rex | reverse complement strand
AGTATAAGTAACTTAGCCAGTTCACTGGCATGGCTCTGGATATACTTTTCTCTCTTAAATAGGAGAAGTACTGACAATTTAGCCACCAAGTTGCAGAGCAGGTGAGGTTTGGTCTAAGCTCACTAAGCAAAAATTTATTCTAATTCCATGTTTAATCTATAAAAGGCAATGTTAGACTAAATATTTGCATTTTTTTAATTGATAAGCATAAGAGAAATGCCTGACAAACAAAGCTGTTCTCACACTAATGGAGAAGATATTATCAGAGTATGCTCTAAATACGAAGTAAATTAATCTTATCAACATTTCTGAGATTAAATTTAAAACACTTCTTTTGTAGCCTGCTTTGAGTATATTGTCATTAGATCTCACTCCCTTTGTTATAAGGAATAGTGTTTGGGATTTTATCCTAACATCTTTCAAATATAGACTGCTTCTCTTTGAGCAGTTTCTTTCATTCTTTCTACTTTTTTGTGTGTGTGTGTAAAAACACAAAGATAAGAAGTATTTGTCTGGGTGTGAGGTTTATCCGGACCACTAATGCCAAAGCACTGTGTTGTCTGATGCCAAACATGCTTTTTAAAACCAAGAGGCTTCTTGGTGGTGATGGTGACAAATACGTTTGTGCCAAAAGTTTGCTACAGCTGGCCTACGTGCTTATATTCAAGTCTTCTGATCCTGCATTGAAAGTCTGTCCTCACTGCCCCTTAATTTTCTTCCTGCATTTTGCTTTTATCATATCTGCAGTTATTGATCTCTCTCTCTGTTTAGGAGTGAGCACCTTTGCATAGATGCAGTTAAAATATTTTCATTATTCTAAACAGAAATGCTGCCTGAAGTTTTCAAAGGAGCATAAAAGTTGATCTTGCATCAGAATAACTAATTAGGTTCTAACATAAATTGTTGGGGTTTAGGGTTCAAATATGTAGACAGAATGATGCAAATTAGCCCTAAGGGCATCAATCTGTATAGGCTTTCAATAGTAGATCGTACCTTTAAATCCTGGTTCTCAGTCTTTAACTGGTATAGTGCTACTTAAAGAGTCAAAGTAGGTTTTTTGTCTTGAAGATTTAAAGCAGCAAACATTTTAATTAGTCTTTAAAAACTAGGAAGATGCAATTCAAAGGGCTTGACTCGAGCATGTTCTGATGGGAGGCAGTCGTATAAACACATACATACGTAACTAGCAGTGTCTATCTGTGGGCTGTCTTTGTCTTGTCTGAAATTACTGAAAATGTGTCATCTCTGAGTGAATGTTAATGTACCTTAAAATTCCTTGTCTCAAGAACGGAAGGGATCTCAAAGTCGTTTACAGACACTGTGGGACGTTGTTTTCTAAGTTAACCTGCCCTTTTGCTCTGGCATTCGATCAGCATGGGTGGAACTGCTAACATGAAGGCACGTCGTAGTGAAAAGCAGATAAAAGTTGTGTGCTTCCTAGGATAGGCAGGAAAAGTATGTGCCAGAATAGCTGCCACCCTCTTCTCCCAATGTTACAAACTGTTAACAAATACAGGAAATGTACTTTGCTGAAAGCAGTGCAGTGTGGAGATCTACCATATTGTTCATGGTATATTTTGCTTCATTACTTGTGTCTCAAAGCATTTAACTCAATTTTTTGGGTGATTTAGATTGTAGTTTTGAAGTGTTTTTTTTTTTTTCTTATACTTCATGTAGAAGATGCTCAACAAATCTGTATTGTGTTTGTGTTCACTTGTGCAGTGGATCAGTGTTAAATGCTTTATGAAGCAAAAACTAATTCTGTATTTTAAGTTGGGTGTTTTTCTTGTACAATCTTATTGCTTTTTCCATGATACAGTAGAACTTCAGTCACAAGTTTCAGTCCCTTGAAAATGCTTATAAAAATGTAATAGGTAACTAATAACAACCTGTCATGAAGTTCTTAAGGACTTTTAAAAGTTGCATACTTTTTCATAGAGTATTTTTTTTGTTCTTGTAACACATCAAAAGACATAAACTTTATATGGAAAAAAACGCTAATTCCTAAAATTTCATAAAGATTTAAAGTATTGTGATTTGAAGTTCTACTACATAGTATATGTTTCATCTGTACTGGGAAATTAGTGTTTCAAGCTGACAAGTTCTTGCTCTTTTTTTGACAGCTTAGCAGGGAACATTTCAGGTTTTTGGCAAGTCTGTCTTTTTTTAAATCTTGTTATGAGGATACATCTGTGACTTTGCAATACAGTCCTTGAGAGAAAGATCCATTCATGGGAAATATGCACTTAGAGCAGAGGACTTAAAGCTGGGATTCCAGTGGTCTGGTTTTGGCTCTCTAAAATATTTGGCATGTGGTATTACTGAATGGTATGTATTTTGGCTTTCCAAAGGTGCTTGAAGGTGTCCAGCTTCCATTGAGTTCGGAGGTTTTCTTAAAATTTGGTCTACTGACTTTCTGTACTTACTTCATTAGTATATGAAGTTGTTGTAATATTCATTAGCTATTAAGAGGCCTGTCTGTGTGAAATATATAACTAACTATAATCTTTCGTGCAGTTGTTTCCATGTTAGATGTATACACAAGATTAATTTTCTTTAATATGTACTAACTGGTCACTCTGTGGTCAAGCTCTGCTGTAACACATGGACTTATTACAAACAATCATTATTTCTTGTGTGACTGGTGATTATTTCTTTTTAACCAACTGGTGACATACTTTGACATAGCTTTCAACCTGTTCATACAGGTTTTGTTATTTGGAAATGCTAGTTCTTTTTAATGAGATTTTATATAAAAGTATTTTAGATGGTGAACCTGTGCTAGTGAAAGATGTCTGTCTGTGCTGGAGACTAAAGTTTCTGAAATACTCTGATAATCCTTTATTATATAAAACAGAACAGAGGTGACCTCTGTCATGTAATCTGAAGAGTAAAATAAATGAGTAGGTCTCTAGGTAAAGTGGTAAGAATTCTGCAGTTCTATAACAAGATCTCTTGCATCAAACACTCTGATTTCAGGTATTCTGCAACTAAATTTAAAGAAAGTATCTGTGTAAAAATGCTGGCTTTTTTGAATTTGTAAAAAGTTGCAATTCAGAAGATCAGTATTTTAAATATATTTGTAAATAAAGACATCAGAGTAAGGAAGGCAATTTCAACATCAGCTTTATAGTGCAGTGCAATAGTGCTTTTACTTACGAAAAGCTTGCACAATATGTAATATTCCTTTTCTCTTTTGAGTTCGTGTTAGGTAAATGTTATGCAACTTGCACATAAAATCACATCTTAAGATAATACAACTATATGATATAACAGCAATGATACAAAACACGCTTTTGATCAAATAATTTTGTTTTGTAACTAAACTTCAAATAGCAAAATGACTGTCCTATGTTATGTGTTGAGGTTACAGAATTCAATTGTTCAGCTCAGCAAAAAGCCAACCCAGTCCTTCACCAGTTCAAAGACAAACTGTATTGATTTAAAATAAAATATTCTCAACTGCTTTTAAGTGCAGTAAAAAACCAGATAGCTGAGATAACTGATACAGTGATAAGAAAAAGGTAAAGCTGTAAGACCATTCAAAATAATCTATTGTTTGAGAATAAAGTTCAGATCTGCTAAAATTGTTGGTATGAATGATGCCTCCTCTCTGAGGGTCTTGAATCTCTTTGCAAAAGCTGTTTAGGCAGCAGAAGTGGAAGAAGGTAGACTAAGCAACTTGAGTTGCAAAAGCCACACCAAAAGCCAGCTGGAGTTGAGAACAGAACACTGATCCCCCAGTCCTCTTCTGGCCACACAGTGGGCCTTGCTGTGTTTGTGCTCTTTCCTCTCTGAAAAGGAGTTTAAAATTTTACATTGATTTCACTGAGGATTACAAGATTTACTCCTTTTTTATTTCCCTATTTTTACGGTATCAAGAGGCAGTTAAAATGGAATTTTCTTCCTTCAAAGTTTATACTTTGAAGTCTATTGTAATTGAAAATTAAAACCATGGTAGTAGAGAGAACAACGTCAAGTTTTGTTTTTTCCCTTTTTGGGGTGGTCACTTCTTATACTTTTCCTTGCTTTCTCTTGAGCGATCTACTGATTATGAAAATGTTTCTTTTTTCAATAAACTGGCAAGGAATGTTGTTATAGTAATCAGTGGTGGGGTTCCCAGATGAATGAAAAAAAAAAAAAAAAAATCTGTCTCCAAGAAAGGGGTTTATNCAGCTGGCGTAGGTCAACAGGACACACCAGATTTTGAAGCACCAGCTTTACTTAGCTCCATCAGTCACCACCTCAGTCATCCTCCACCACAAATACAGCTAAAGAATTTTTGGTTACATCACCAAGTCTGTTTTCCAGTTTGAAAGGGGTTCCAGCCATACAGAGATGGCCAACTTGTAAGAAAAAATCCCAAATGAATAAAAAAAAAAAAAAAAAAATCTGTCTCACAGAAAGGCGATTATGATATGCAGGGGGAAAAAACGATAGCATGGATTTTAACAACTTTATCAAGTAATATATTAAGGTGTTACTACATCCAAGTTGGAATACTGTCAAATTCTATGTTTATATACAGGAACTTGACGAGAGGAGTTGGTAGATTTAGAGAGTTACTAAGAGCTGTCGAAACAAGAACTACACAAAATCTGCGAATGGTAAGTTATATTAAACCACATTCCTATTGCAGCATCTGAATTTTAGTAGGCAGGTAAAGTGTAAATATAGTGGATGTGTTAGAGACAAATAATCAGATACACAGCATATTGATCAGGATCTGTCAGCCACCACTTTATAAGGTTACATTTCCTTAAGTGAATGATTAAAATAAAAAGGAATGTTTGATACCCAGTCTCTCCCTTATTTCTCTTTCCTATTTGTTGTTATAGTTAGAACCTGATTGGTCTCTGACCATGCTTTCAACCTTAATCATAATTGCACTATTTATGACTTGCCATAGTTTCACAAGGGTGTTGTTTCACCTTTTTGTAATGTAATGGGAGTGAGGACAGAGTGCAGCATCTTTATGTGTGTTCTGTTAAGTTGGAAGTTATCAAGTTATCATTTCTTTATTTTTGTGATAAAGCCTCTTAAAGGAAAACAACAAAAAATCATGAAGATTTGTTATTTATATTGTCAGAAAACAAACCTTTACCAAATGAGTGATGCATCTTTTTTGCTTTTTTTATTTAATAAAGGGCCAAGACTTACATCTTTTGCTCTAATGTAATGATTTTCAGAATGTCCTAGATTAGTTTCCTGATACTAGGCCTTTAAGACTTCCAAAGTGGTAATAAGGAAGGTAATTGGTTTCTTAATTTGTTTAATAACGGATTCCTAGTAAGGATATTAAAATTATTAAATAATAGACTTTCATTGGAGAGGTTTAATATTGCAAACTTTAATAGAATAAAAGATGAAAGGCTTCTTATGGTATAGGAATTAAGGTGGAAGATGCAGAACATATGGTGCTGTCCGTGGCTTAAACATTACACCTCTGTTGCTGGGAAATGCTGCTGGGAAATACTGCCAATTGTGATGCAAATGTAGATCTTGCCTTTTTTTCTACTGCCCTGGTACTAATCTCTTGAGTTTTCATCATTGTGATATATAGTCGTGCAGCTCATATGCATATGTATTAAACATTAAAGAGGAGATTAATCTGATAGTTATGGATTATAGGATGTCTTCAAGGCTTGAAATTTATATTATTTACTTAAATAATATTTATATAAGTATTTCTACACTTAAATATACGATGCCAAGAGTAGCTGGTCAAAATAAACTTTTTCATGCTGAACTACAACCTCATTTCACTCTTGCTGAGCCTTACCAACGGTGGCAAGCACCAGCACCTGCAAGTACAAGTTGTCAGAAGCCCCAGTCAGTTGGGGTTTGGACTATAACTGTCTGTGGTGAGTTGACCTTGGCTGGATGCCAGATGCCCACCTAGGTGCTCTCTCACACCCCTTCCTTAACACAACGGAGAGAAAATAAGATAGAAAAGCCTGTGGGTCGAGGTGAAGACAGGGAGTTTGCTTACCAGTTACTGTTGTGGGCAAAACAGTCTCATATTGGGGGAAATTAACTTAATTTATTGTCAATTAAAAGAGAGTGGGATGGTGAGAAATAAAGCCAAAAACTAAACCACCGTCCCCCCACCCCCTTTCCCCAGGTTCAACTTCAGTCCTTCATTCCAGACTTTTCTATGTCCGAGTGGTGCATGGGGGCTGGAGGGTTGTGGTGAGTCCGTAACGGTTCCTCTCTGCTGCTCCTTACTCCTCACGCTTTTCCCCTACTGCAGCGTGGGGTTCCTCCCATGGGCTGCAGTTCCTTCAGGGAATATCAAGCTGCTGCAGTGTGGACATCTACTCCACTGTGGTCCTCTCCACAGACCCCGGGGAAATATGTGTTCCGCTGTGGTCTCTCCCACAGAAACGTATACTCTAGGCCTGGAGAGGCAGTAGAGGTTATTGAGCACAAAATACCTGAAAATATACCTGAATGTGCTCCACTCTTAGGAGCAACCATTGGTGGTGTTGATACTTCAGAAGTATCTGGATTGAACTGATAGAATTCAAAAATTGTTTGTTGTTGCTGTTTTTTTTTGCTTTGTGTTTAGAGAATTGAACTGGGTACTTGTACCTTTCAAACAGCAGTATGCCTGTTTTTTGAATGTTTTAAAATAACAAAATACATTCTACATGACTTGTCTTCATTAGAAATAATCCAAGTGTTTTTGAAGAATTTGTATTCAGCATTTCTAAGGAAAATATTTATCTTTACCGAGAGGGTGGTCAAACACTGGAACAGGCTTCCTAGAGAGGTGATCGATGCCCCAAGCCTGTCAGTGTTTAAGAGGCATTTGGACAATGCCCTTAACAACATGATTTAACTTGGTCAGCCCTGAATTGGTCAGGTAGTTGGACTAGATGGTCACTGTAGGTCCCTTCCAACTGAAATAGTCTATTGTGTCTTTCACTTTTACAGACAATAGCAAGACAACTGGCTGAAATTTTGTTACGAGGCATGTGTGAACAGAGTTATTGGAATCCACTGGAAGATCCTCCTCACCAATCACCCTTGGATGATCCACTTCGAAAAGGTTCAAATACTAAGAATTACGCGCTCAGTAGAAGACCGCGGGTATACACTGGAGAAAAGTATGGCTGAGTTTATACCTCTCTTGTTTCTATAATTGCAATTGTTACCCAGTGCACTGGATAATTTAGTTTATATTGTTGAAAATGTAGGAGGAATTGGGGAATGTGAATAGGAATGTTTCCCATGCTGTGTGTGTATATATATTCCCTGAAGAGAACTAGGGAAGCAATATGCTTCTCCAAGCAGAAGTTTGTACTGTATGCCTGAGGCCTTTTGTTCTCAATTCTCAAAATATTTGTTTTTGTTCTTTACTGAGGTATATGGTAGAGTCAATATCTCATATTATACCTGGGATACAAAAGAAAACATGAACTGGGTGGCAAATCTGAGACTGCACATTTTAAGTTGTGTGCTGTTTCTAGACCTCTATTCTGCATTATCACAGAAAAGAAAGAGTTAGCAATATGGAGGTTCAAATTCATCCCTGAAACATTATAAAAAAACAAAACATACCTAGCAGTTTATCTAGCAGTTTCAAAGGAAGTTTATTTCCCAAGGCAGCTACCTTTTAATCTTCTTAGGTTAGTTTTGGCATTTCTCTATGATGCTGCCTTTTTGTTGAGTTTTATTCTTTCACTGATTCAGATAAGTGGCATGCTATAGATGATTTTTGTGTAGCATATCCCATGGTTAGTTCTAGAGTAGCTTTGGTGTGTATCTTTTCCTTCTTGAAAATGTGTGGGCTTTTTTCAAACCCATCACCATTACTACTAGTATTAAAAGTGGATAGCCATTTCCTTGAGTTTGAACTTTTTCTTAAAAGTTAATAGCTTGTTGTTTGTTTAGAATCATAGAATCATTTGGTTGGAAAAGACCTTTAAGATCATCAGGTCCAACCATACCTGTCCACTACTAAACCATGTCCCTAAGCGCCTCATCTGTCCGTCTTTTAAATACCTCCAGGGATGGGGACTTGACCACTTCCCTGCGCAGCCTGTTCCAATTCTTGACAACCCTTTCCGTGAAGAAGTTTTTCCTAATATCTAATCTAAACCTCCCCTGGTGCAACTTGAGGCCATTTCCTCTTGTCCTATCACTTGCTACTTGGGAGAAGAGACCAACACTCACCTCGCTACAGCCTCCTTTCAGGTAGTTGTAAAGAGCGATAAGGTCTCCCCTCAGCCTCCTCTTCTCCAGGCTAAACAACCCCAGATCCCTCAGCCGCTCCTCTAAGACTTGTGCTCCAGACCCTTCCCCAGCTTCGTTGCCCTTCTCTGGACATGCTCCAGCACCTCAATATCTTTCTTGTACTGAGGGGCCCAAAACTGAACACAGTACTCGAGGTGCAGCCTCACCAGTGCCGAGTACGGGGGACAATCACTTTCCTAGTCCTGCTGGCCACACTATTTCTGATACAAGCCAGGATGCTGTTGGCCTTCTTGGCCACCTGGGCACACTGCTGGCTCATATTCAGTTGGCTGTTGACCAACACCCCCAGATTCCTCTCTGCCAAGCAGCTTTCCAGCCACTCATCCCCAAGCCTGTAGCATTGCATGGGGTTGTTGTGGCCCAAGTGCAGGACCCGGCACTTGGCCTTGTTGAACCTCATACAATTGGTCACAGCCCATTGGTCCAGCCTGTCCAGGTCCCTCTGTAGAGCCTTCCTACCCTCAAGCAGATCAACACTTCCTCCCAGCTTAGTGTCATCTGCAAACTTGCTGAGGGTACACTTGATCCCCTCGTCCAGGCCATTGATAAAGATGTTAAACAGAACTGGCCCCAACACTGAGCCCTGGGGAATACCACTTGTGACCGGCCTCCAACTGGATTTAACTCCATTCACCACCACCCTTTGGGCCCGGCCACCCAGCCAGATTTTACCCAGCAAAGAGTATGCCTGTCCAGGCCATGGGCAGCCAGTTTCTCCAGGAGAATGCTGTGGGAGACGTTGTCAAAAGCTTTACTAAAGTCTAGGTAGACAACATCCACAGCCCAGTTTCTATCTGGGCAAATGAAAAATGGTTTCTAAGGTAAAGTTGTTTTCCTTAGACACACTCTGACAGTGCCAAAAATATATATTGACAAAATTTTGCATTTCATTACAGTTCTTTGGTGTAGCTTTCTGCCTGAAAGTAACGTGCTTGTGTCAAAGCATACTAATGAAATCTTATCTATTTGGCACTTTTTTAATTTATTTTTTTATTTCATCAATAATGTTTGATCTGATGAAACTTTGTCGTATGCTTGTTTTACATAATCTGCAACCTTTGCACTGATCTACTTATATTCTACAGACAAGTCCTTGTGGGATCTTGTATTTTGTGTATATATATATTTAATATAGTCAACAACTATCCTTGCTTGTTTTGATACATGCTGGAAAGCACTGTGAGCCAGAGAACTGAGAAGTAGATTGTAGCAGTGGAGATAATGAGCTAGCCAAGGTTGTGATTTGCTGTAGTAGGATAGTGCCAAGTAATTCAGATGGAGAAGATTGAAATTCCACGTAAACTTAAAAAAAAAATTTACAGAAGAGGTTTTGGAGTCTGGAGAATATAACTGGAGATATTCAAAATCCAAATGGACATGGTCCTGAGCAACCTGCCAGTTGACCCTGATTTGTGTGGAGGGGCTGTACTAGACGATCCCCAGACACCCACTCCAACCTCAACTATTCTGTGTTTCTGTGAAATTGGTGTGATCTGGGAATCTCTTTTGAGGAGACTGTTGTCTGTTCCATATGAAATTTTTGACTCTTTTTCTCCAAATATTTTTTTTATTATTGTTATTATTGTTGTTGTTATTATTATTATTATTATTAAATATTGTTGTCCAGCTGTAGGATTAAAACCCAGGCGTTGTGAGTTTTTTAATTTCAGTCTTGTCTGACTATGTCTAGGATGTGAAGTCATTAAAAAGCAGTCTTTTGAGCTTTCGGAAAAGATGCAGGCATAGAGTTGAAAGCTCAATTTGCCAAAACAACTACTGTGTTTCTCTGCAAGTACATTATTAACAAACCATACATGCAGGCAACCTTTTTGGTAAAAAGGAAATACCTGATTTGTGGATACACTTTGATCACTGCACTTAAAAAGTGTGCATTTATTGCCCAAACACAAGGAAATCTCTTTTATGCAGTGTCATGGCATTTTCTCATTCAAACTACTTGGTTTCACACGGCAAGTCCTAAACAACAGTCTGTTCCTCTCTTACATTAGATATGCCTTATTAGTTAATATGAAAGCTTTTTTCCATAATGTGACCTTGTTATTATGTGCAAAAGAGTCTGCTTCTATGGCAGATTGCTTATAGAAGTAGTCCTACCTTAAATTCTGAAGAGATCTTTCGTTTTAGTGTTCAGAGTATCTTTATATTGTAACCTAAAATACCATCATATTGCAGGCATTTGAGTAGTTTATCTGCATTTATTGCAGATTTCCATTAATGAATACTTTATATAGCAGCAAGCCCACATAATTATGGTGTCATTATTGCTAGCAAGTAGAATGGCCTTTATTTTCAAAGATTTCTAGCAATCCTCTTTCCTTGAGCCAGAATACGTATTGCAGGTTTCTCAGGCTTAGTCTTTCAGACTTATGTTCTTCATTCTCAACTCATCCTTTTGTAGAAACATGCCTCCTGGCAAAAGTGGGGCTTTGTTCAGTGTAATTTTCTTGTTCTTGGGACGTGCAAGTGAGGAGTTCCACAATTTCAACAGAGCATGTAATTAAGTCCTTTTCTTTTGTCACAGCAGAGTGATTAATACCAGATCAGATAAAACATGTCTAGCCACGTATCTCATCTCCAGCAGTGATTGAAAACAAGTACCTAAGACAATGAATAGCAAGGCAGACATGTAGGAAACTTCTTCCTAGGTATTCATCTGACCACCAACTCTGTTTGAATCTGAGATGTACTGTTTTTTTCTAAATATACTGCTTGTTATATTAAGTATGTGTACTGTGTTCTTTTGAGGATGGTGAATGTGATTTGGCTAATACCATGTATGATTTTGCAGATCTCTGTGTTACTGCCTCTTCAGTTTTCTTTATCCTCAGTTGAAGAAGTGTTAAACTTCTTGGTTTGCCTTTGGTTGGTAGCCATTTCATGCTTCTAGTTGCCTCTTTTGCTCTGCCCTGTTAGCTTGGAATTACTTTACTCCTATGCCTGCATCTGTCAGGAGACACAGAAAATGTCTGAGTTCAGTCAACTAAATTGAGCTTTTTGCATACACAAGTCAAAGGAATTTCCTAGTAATTTCTGCATGAAAAGGATCTTCACTTTTTGAGACAAACATCAACTTATTTACCAAAAAAATACTCAAATCTGTAGGAGAAAATAACATTTGCTTTTGTTTTGATAAGTGACTTTTTAGTAGTTCTCTTTGGGGCAATTTCCCTTTTTTTCTCTGAGAAAGTAATTTCTCCAGCAACTATTTCCAATCGTTATTCTGCTTTCTGGGAACCGTTGGCAGTCGGTCAGGTTAAATCTACTTCCAGGCTGCTAAATTCTGCTTTGAAGACTGGATAGGTAAATGGGGAGCTTTCTGATGCTTCCTCTTTGCTCCTCATTCCCTGTCCTGGGTGGTTCTTATTCATGAGTAACTGTGCTTTGAAATTTCTTTGTTAAGTAAAAATAAAAATATCTTCTAAGATTTAGAATACTCTTCAAAGTCTTGTGAGCAACTTGCATTGATTGAAAAATAAAAATCCAACAACAAAACAACTTCCCTGGGGTCTCAGCTGCTGTATATTACCGCAGTACATTCACAATCTTGCTTTCAAAACACCTGGAGTTCAGATGTGGTTTAGTTTCCATTACCTTTCAGGCATTTAGTTACTGCTTGAATTTCTAGTGCATTTAAAAAAACTCAAAAGGTATTTTAATATCAGACAAGTTTATTTTCCTGTCTGTAATTTATTGTAGTTTAAGCACCCTTGGGACTATAGGAATTGCTTACTAAAAACAAGAAATTATTTTCTACATTTGAAGAGTTAATTGTGGAACTGTTGGTCTGAAAACAGGAAATAGTACTTGTGCTAATTCAGAAACAGTTTAGAGAAGGAAATCTGGAGAGTTAAAACACAGTCACTGTTTGTGTGTGTGTGAGAGAGAGAATGAATGAATGAATTCCCGCCAGTCATGTACCCAATGCAGTTTACTGTTGTCTGTCCACCAGCATAAAAAAGTATTCAGAAAGCATCCAGTGTTCAGAGAAAGCGGTAAAGTTTGCAAACTAGTCCTATGCAAACCTTCAGTATTAAGTCATAAGGAAGTGTACTTCATTAAAAACAAATATTTTAAGTGCTTGGAAGTAACAGTGGTTATGCAAAGGGGGCAGAGATTGCCATGGCTCTATTTAAAAATATTCACAGCTATTGAATGCATCAGGAAAACAATTCTCAAGCATATCTGATGAAAGACTAATAGAAGTATTTATCCACATATTGCCTAAAATACAAAAGTTATCTTGTTCTCATGAGAGAGTTTCTTGTTGCCTACCTTTGAATCAGTGATGTAGATTCAGCTCACATACATTAGGTGCCAGAGGCTAGTTAAACTATGGGTACAGTTTTTACAGTTGTCAAATTGTGTGCCATGTTGGGATATTTGAATGTGTTCAACTCTGACAGCTGTGGTGGTTTTGTTCTCTTATTGTGTTTGGCCAACTTTTCCGAAATGCCAATTTTAGAGCACTGCAAAGAAATGTGTTTTAACCAATTGGTTTTTCTATGCAAGTTATTCTCTGTTCTCTTTTCTGGAAATACTGCAGTTTTTACAGTACTCTTACTATATTTGTGTAAGCTACTCCTAAAAGTAATGTCTTCTGCTTAAATAATTAAATTCTTGTTTTGAACAGCATCTTTTGTCCTCAAGAAAATACAGAAGAAGCCTTACTGTTGCTGCTTATTAGTGAATCTATGGTAGGTAAAATAGCGTGAATGTGTATGTGCTGTATGTGTGTGTTTTCCTTGTTTATTTTAAATGAAAGTAGAACTTTTTTTGTCATGCCTTACTTTACGACTTGTGTTTTATTCTCTGTTAGGAAAGCAGGCAGTTACTTCTAAAACTCAGGCAAGATGAGGTCTGCAAGTGTTATGAATAGGAGTTTTTCTCCTTTAGAGTAGCTGAACCTAGCCTCCTTCTAACCGTAGGCAGGTGAACATAAAGCCAGGTCTTTCATTTGGCATCACTTATCAGTATGCACCACTGTTACACCAGCTGGTTGCCATTCAGACAGACTCAAAATGTAAGTTATTTTTGTTGTAAAAACCAAATCAAAGACTACTAGATGAGTGTAATAAACATAGCCAAAAAGCATTTTCCATTGTGCATTAAACCTCAGATGTCACTCAAATTTGTAAATGATTTTTAGCAATACTGGCATTCAGCCTTTGCTACTGTGTTATTTTTTTTAATATCCTCATCTCCTCAATAGATGATTCCTTTTAATGGCCTACTTGTGCCTTTTATCAGCCTTTCATATTTTCCTCTAGTATGATTGTATTAGCCATCTATCAACTGCCACGTACTGACATTGTCATACCAGGTCAGTTATATACGCTCAAATGGCAGAAACGAAAAGCTGAAGCTGGAATTTTTGCTGTTTTTCTAATTGGAGGGGTGGAACCTCTAGAATCTCAGGAATCGTATAGTAGTCTGTCTCACTGCACATCAGTGAGAGTCTTAAGTTCTATAGGTGATTCAAACAGCTTTTATGCTCTGGCATAATTTCTGTTTTGATACAGTTAAGTAGGATCAGAACATTTTAGTGAACATTGCCCTTTTTGAGCTATTTTAAAGTGGCAAACATGTACATTGTAGTGCAAACTACTTTACTCATTCCTAGTGACTGCCTTGCAATGTTCATGACAGAATCTGTCACCAGAAAACTAGACTGAGCAAACATTTCCACATATTGTGTGTTGGTTTTGCTGCAGTATGTACTTATCTCTGAAAGGGGCCGCCCGTGCCTCTGTAAGGTGCCAGAGCAGCTCGTGGCAATATACAGAATTCTGATGTGAACTGTGGTCATGGTGTGAAGTGGAAGCAGTCCCAGTTCTGCAGGATCTGACTACTGATTACTGTATTTGCATATGTACTTTCTTGCATATCAGCATTAAGAAGCCAAAAACCAAATTAAAGTGCTGTCCCATTAAGTCTCCTTTCAGGTTACTTACAGCTTTTGCTTTGTGCATTAGATCTGCCTAATTATATCAAATGCTTGTCACTGTAGAGCATATACCCTTAGCAAGCTTTCAATATTTTTTTCTTTACAAGTAATTATTGCAGGTTATCTGAGGCAAAAGAGTTTGCTTCGGGGGAGTATAAAATCTTTCACATGATTACTTACTTTGGCTAAGCTATTTGTTCAAATTAGTTTTGGAGGGGGGGAAAAGGGAAGGTTGAGCATAAAAATATTCATCACTACAAACTTATCTTTCTGAGAGTTGAGAGCTCTTACTTCAACATGCTAACTTTCTAGCTGTAGGAGTTATGAAGTAGTATGTGATTATGATTTTAAAACCAGTGTCCGGGAAAGAAATACAAACAGTTACAGAAGATTGAGTAATCATTGGTGTTTTGAGATGGTATTGTGTTGTTAAAGTGGTATGATCCCTTCCTTGCATTCTCTGTGAATTAGTAAAAACACAGATAAGGTGTCAAGACCTGTCCTTCAAGAATTTATTCAAGTAAATATTGGAAAACAGAATGAGGATCTGACATATAAGTAGCATTTTGTGTAAGTAAAAGTAATCAGATCACTGTGTATGTACAAGCCCTAAATCATACTGCTAGTTCCAGGGAAGCAGTGCACTCTAACATCATAACTTCTTCTTATTTGGATTAGATCTAGTGCAACATATATCTAGAAAATAGAATGTTGCTAGTGGATTACAAATGCTAATTTTGTGTCACCTTGAGTTCCCTTAGTTTCTGAATTCAGAAAGGATGCTTTAAGTAAGATTTAAATTGTAATATTTATGAAAGAAATGCTTTCGGAAAGATAGTTCTGTGCTTTTCAAATGTTCTAATTCTCTTATAGGTACATTTCAGAGTACAAAATGTCTCTTTTAGCCACATGACTGCTGCTACAGTGTATTGTCATGCATAATGAGGAAAGTCAGCTGCACCTCTCCCATCACTCTTACTGTAAGATGTCCTTGTATTCTAGCTGTTATACTTGCGAAGTATAGACCAACCTTTCTGTATCTAGACAGGAATGAGTAGAAAGGTGGCATCTGAAGGACTGACATCTTCACGTTACGGTGCGTGTATGTGTTGCTGCATGTCAGCTGAGCTGTAGTAACTGTAGTAAGAATCACAGAATGACTGAGGTTGGAAGGGACCTCTGGAGGTCATTTTGTCAACCCTACTGGCTCAAGCAGGGCCACCTGGAGCAGGATGCATCTGTGTCCAGACACCTTTTGAATATCTTCAAGGAGGGACACTCCATAACCTCCCTGGACAACCTGTGCCAGTGCTCAGTCACCCTCACAGTAAAAAAGTATTTCCTGATGTTTAGAGGGAACCTCCTGTATTTCAGTTTGTGCCCATTACCTCTGGTCCTGTCACTGGGCACCACTGAAAAGAGCCCGGCTCCCCCTGCTTTGCACCCTCCCTTCAGGTATTCGTACACATTGATAAGGTTCCCCGACTGAGCATTCTCTTCTCCAGGCTGAAGAGTCCCAGCTCTCTNTTGAGCATAAAAATATTCATCACTACAAACTTATCTTTCTGAGAGTTGAGAGCTCTTACTTCAACATGCTAACTTTCTAGCTGTAGGAGTTATGAAGTAGTATGTGATTATGATTTTAAAACCAGTGTCCGGGAAAGAAATACAAACAGTTACAGAAGATTGAGTAATCATTGGTGTTTTGAGATGGTATTGTGTTGTTAAAGTGGTATGATCCCTTCCTTGCATTCTCTGTGAATTAGTAAAAACACAGATAAGGTGTCAAGACCTGTCCTTCAAGAATTTATTCAAGTAAATATTGGAAAACAGAATGAGGATCTGACATATAAGTAGCATTTTGTGTAAGTAAAAGTAATCAGATCACTGTGTATGTACAAGCCCTAAATCATACTGCTAGTTCCAGGGAAGCAGTGCACTCTAACATCATAACTTCTTCTTATTTGGATTAGATCTAGTGCAACATATATCTAGAAAATAGAATGTTGCTAGTGGATTACAAATGCTAATTTTGTGTCACCTTGAGTTCCCTTAGTTTCTGAATTCAGAAAGGATGCTTTAAGTAAGATTTAAATTGTAATATTTATGAAAGAAATGCTTTCGGAAAGATAGTTCTGTGCTTTTCAAATGTTCTAATTCTCTTATAGGTACATTTCAGAGTACAAAATGTCTCTTTTAGCCACATGACTGCTGCTACAGTGTATTGTCATGCATAATGAGGAAAGTCAGCTGCACCTCTCCCATCACTCTTACTGTAAGATGTCCTTGTATTCTAGCTGTTATACTTGCGAAGTATAGACCAACCTTTCTGTATCTAGACAGGAATGAGTAGAAAGGTGGCATCTGAAGGACTGACATCTTCACGTTACGGTGCGTGTATGTGTTGCTGCATGTCAGCTGAGCTGTAGTAACTGTAGTAAGAATCACAGAATGACTGAGGTTGGAAGGGACCTCTGGAGGTCATTTTGTCAACCCTACTGGCTCAAGCAGGGCCACCTGGAGCAGGATGCATCTGTGTCCAGACACCTTTTGAATATCTTCAAGGAGGGACACTCCATAACCTCCCTGGACAACCTGTGCCAGTGCTCAGTCACCCTCACAGTAAAAAAGTATTTCCTGATGTTTAGAGGGAACCTCCTGTATTTCAGTTAGTGCCCATTACCTCTGGTCCTGTCACTTGGCACCACTGAAAAGAGCCCGGCTCCCCCTGCTTTGCACCCTCCCTTCAGGTATTCGTACACATTGATAAGGTTCCCCGACTGAGCATTCTCTTCTCCAGGCTGAAGAGTCCCAGCTCTCTCAGCCTTTCCTCATAGAAGAGATACTCCAGTCCCTTATTCAACCTGGTGGTTGGTTGTTGGACTGTCTCCAGTAGCTTCATATCTCTCTTGTACTGGGGAGCCCAGAACTGGACCCAGTACTCCAGGTGTGGCCTCATCAGTGCTGAATAGAGGGGAAGGATTGCCTCCCTTGACCTGCTGGCAACACTCACGCTCATGCAGCCTGGTATACCACTAGCCTTCTTTGCAGCAAGGGCACATTGCTGGC
>VYZW01037486.1:2409-13315 GCA_013401315.1 Balaeniceps rex | reverse complement strand
TTGAGCATAAAAATATTCATCACTACAAACTTATCTTTCTGAGAGTTGAGAGCTCTTACTTCAACATGCTAACTTTCTAGCTGTAGGAGTTATGAAGTAGTATGTGATTATGATTTTAAAACCAGTGTCCGGGAAAGAAATACAAACAGTTACAGAAGATTGAGTAATCATTGGTGTTTTGAGATGGTATTGTGTTGTTAAAGTGGTATGATCCCTTCCTTGCATTCTCTGTGAATTAGTAAAAACACAGATAAGGTGTCAAGACCTGTCCTTCAAGAATTTATTCAAGTAAATATTGGAAAACAGAATGAGGATCTGACATATAAGTAGCATTTTGTGTAAGTAAAAGTAATCAGATCACTGTGTATGTACAAGCCCTAAATCATACTGCTAGTTCCAGGGAAGCAGTGCACTCTAACATCATAACTTCTTCTTATTTGGATTAGATCTAGTGCAACATATATCTAGAAAATAGAATGTTGCTAGTGGATTACAAATGCTAATTTTGTGTCACCTTGAGTTCCCTTAGTTTCTGAATTCAGAAAGGATGCTTTAAGTAAGATTTAAATTGTAATATTTATGAAAGAAATGCTTTCGGAAAGATAGTTCTGTGCTTTTCAAATGTTCTAATTCTCTTATAGGTACATTTCAGAGTACAAAATGTCTCTTTTAGCCACATGACTGCTGCTACAGTGTATTGTCATGCATAATGAGGAAAGTCAGCTGCACCTCTCCCATCACTCTTACTGTAAGATGTCCTTGTATTCTAGCTGTTATACTTGCGAAGTATAGACCAACCTTTCTGTATCTAGACAGGAATGAGTAGAAAGGTGGCATCTGAAGGACTGACATCTTCACGTTACGGTGCGTGTATGTGTTGCTGCATGTCAGCTGAGCTGTAGTAACTGTAGTAAGAATCACAGAATGACTGAGGTTGGAAGGGACCTCTGGAGGTCATTTTGTCAACCCTACTGGCTCAAGCAGGGCCACCTGGAGCAGGATGCATCTGTGTCCAGACACCTTTTGAATATCTTCAAGGAGGGACACTCCATAACCTCCCTGGACAACCTGTGCCAGTGCTCAGTCACCCTCACAGTAAAAAAGTATTTCCTGATGTTTAGAGGGAACCTCCTGTATTTCAGTTTGTGCCCATTACCTCTGGTCCTGTCACTGGGCACCACTGAAAAGAGCCCGGCTCCCCCTGCTTTGCACCCTCCCTTCAGGTATTCGTACACATTGATAAGGTTCCCCGACTGAGCATTCTCTTCTCCAGGCTGAAGAGTCCCAGCTCTCTCAGCCTTTCCTCATAGAAGAGATACTCCAGTCCCTTATTCAACCTGGTGGTTGGTTGTTGGACTGTCTCCAGTAGCTTCATATCTCTCTTGTACTGGGGAGCCCAGAACTGGACCCAGTACTCCAGGTGTGGCCTCATCAGTGCTGAATAGAGGGGAAGGATTGCCTCCCTTGACCTGCTGGCAACACTCACGCTCATGCAGCCTGGTATACCACTAGCCTTCTTTGCAGCAAGGGCACATTGCTGGCTCCTGTTCAACTTGGTGTCCACCAGGACCCCCAGGTCCTTTTCTGCCAAGCTGCTTTCCAGCTGGGTGACCCCCAGCATGTACTGATGCCTGGGGTTGTTCCTTCCCAGGTGCAGAACTTTGCACTTCCAAGTCTTTGTTGAAGCCTTTGATGAGGTTCCTGTCTGCTTATTCCTCCAGCCTGTTGAGGTCCTTCTGGATGACAGCGCAGCCCTTTGGTGTATTAGTTCCTCCTCCTAGTTCTGTATTATCAGCAAAGTTGCTGNTTGAGCATAAAAATATTCATCACTACAAACTTATCTTTCTGAGAGTTGAGAGCTCTTACTTCAACATGCTAACTTTCTAGCTGTAGGAGTTATGAAGTAGTATGTGATTATGATTTTAAAACCAGTGTCCGGGAAAGAAATACAAACAGTTACAGAAGATTGAGTAATCATTGGTGTTTTGAGATGGTATTGTGTTGTTAAAGTGGTATGATCCCTTCCTTGCATTCTCTGTGAATTAGTAAAAACACAGATAAGGTGTCAAGACCTGTCCTTCAAGAATTTATTCAAGTAAATATTGGAAAACAGAATGAGGATCTGACATATAAGTAGCATTTTGTGTAAGTAAAAGTAATCAGATCACTGTGTATGTACAAGCCCTAAATCATACTGCTAGTTCCAGGGAAGCAGTGCACTCTAACATCATAACTTCTTCTTATTTGGATTAGATCTAGTGCAACATATATCTAGAAAATAGAATGTTGCTAGTGGATTACAAATGCTAATTTTGTGTCACCTTGAGTTCCCTTAGTTTCTGAATTCAGAAAGGATGCTTTAAGTAAGATTTAAATTGTAATATTTATGAAAGAAATGCTTTCGGAAAGATAGTTCTGTGCTTTTCAAATGTTCTAATTCTCTTATAGGTACATTTCAGAGTACAAAATGTCTCTTTTAGCCACATGACTGCTGCTACAGTGTATTGTCATGCATAATGAGGAAAGTCAGCTGCACCTCTCCCATCACTCTTACTGTAAGATGTCCTTGTATTCTAGCTGTTATACTTGCGAAGTATAGACCAACCTTTCTGTATCTAGACAGGAATGAGTAGAAAGGTGGCATCTGAAGGACTGACATCTTCACGTTACGGTGCGTGTATGTGTTGCTGCATGTCAGCTGAGCTGTAGTAACTGTAGTAAGAATCACAGAATGACTGAGGTTGGAAGGGACCTCTGGAGGTCATTTTGTCAACCCTACTGGCTCAAGCAGGGCCACCTGGAGCAGGATGCATCTGTGTCCAGACACCTTTTGAATATCTTCAAGGAGGGACACTCCATAACCTCCCTGGACAACCTGTGCCAGTGCTCAGTCACCCTCACAGTAAAAAAGTATTTCCTGATGTTTAGAGGGAACCTCCTGTATTTCAGTTTGTGCCCATTACCTCTGGTCCTGTCACTGGGCACCACTGAAAAGAGCCCGGCTCCCCCTGCTTTGCACCCTCCCTTCAGGTATTCGTACACATTGATAAGGTTCCCCGACTGAGCATTCTCTTCTCCAGGCTGAAGAGTCCCAGCTCTCTCAGCCTTTCCTCATAGAAGAGATACTCCAGTCCCTTATTCAACCTGGTGGTTGGTTGTTGGACTGTCTCCAGTAGCTTCATATCTCTCTTGTACTGGGGAGCCCAGAACTGGACCCAGTACTCCAGGTGTGGCCTCATCAGTGCTGAATAGAGGGGAAGGATTGCCTCCCTTGACCTGCTGGCAACACTCACGCTCATGCAGCCTGGTATACCACTAGCCTTCTTTGCAGCAAGGGCACATTGCTGGCTCCTGTTCAACTTGGTGTCCACCAGGACCCCCAGGTCCTTTTCTGCCAAGCTGCTTTCCAGCTGGGTGACCCCCAGCATGTACTGATGCCTGGGGTTGTTCCTTCCCAGGTGCAGAACTTTGCACTTCCAAGTCTTTGTTGAAGCCTTTGATGAGGTTCCTGTCTGCTTATTCCTCCAGCCTGTTGAGGTCCTTCTGGATGACAGCGCAGCCCTTTGGTGTATTAGTTCCTCCTCCTAGTTCTGTATTATCAGCAAAGTNTTGAGCATAAAAATATTCATCACTACAAACTTATCTTTCTGAGAGTTGAGAGCTCTTACTTCAACATGCTAACTTTCTAGCTGTAGGAGTTATGAAGTAGTATGTGATTATGATTTTAAAACCAGTGTCCGGGAAAGAAATACAAACAGTTACAGAAGATTGAGTAATCATTGGTGTTTTGAGATGGTATTGTGTTGTTAAAGTGGTATGATCCCTTCCTTGCATTCTCTGTGAATTAGTAAAAACACAGATAAGGTGTCAAGACCTGTCCTTCAAGAATTTATTCAAGTAAATATTGGAAAACAGAATGAGGATCTGACATATAAGTAGCATTTTGTGTAAGTAAAAGTAATCAGATCACTGTGTATGTACAAGCCCTAAATCATACTGCTAGTTCCAGGGAAGCAGTGCACTCTAACATCATAACTTCTTCTTATTTGGATTAGATCTAGTGCAACATATATCTAGAAAATAGAATGTTGCTAGTGGATTACAAATGCTAATTTTGTGTCACCTTGAGTTCCCTTAGTTTCTGAATTCAGAAAGGATGCTTTAAGTAAGATTTAAATTGTAATATTTATGAAAGAAATGCTTTCGGAAAGATAGTTCTGTGCTTTTCAAATGTTCTAATTCTCTTATAGGTACATTTCAGAGTACAAAATGTCTCTTTTAGCCACATGACTGCTGCTACAGTGTATTGTCATGCATAATGAGGAAAGTCAGCTGCACCTCTCCCATCACTCTTACTGTAAGATGTCCTTGTATTCTAGCTGTTATACTTGCGAAGTATAGACCAACCTTTCTGTATCTAGACAGGAATGAGTAGAAAGGTGGCATCTGAAGGACTGACATCTTCACGTTACGGTGCGTGTATGTGTTGCTGCATGTCAGCTGAGCTGTAGTAACTGTAGTAAGAATCACAGAATGACTGAGGTTGGAAGGGACCTCTGGAGGTCATTTTGTCAACCCTACTGGCTCAAGCAGGGCCACCTGGAGCAGGATGCATCTGTGTCCAGACACCTTTTGAATATCTTCAAGGAGGGACACTCCATAACCTCCCTGGACAACCTGTGCCAGTGCTCAGTCACCCTCACAGTAAAAAAGTATTTCCTGATGTTTAGAGGGAACCTCCTGTATTTCAGTTTGTGCCCATTACCTCTGGTCCTGTCACTGGGCACCACTGAAAAGAGCCCGGCTCCCCCTGCTTTGCACCCTCCCTTCAGGTATTCGTACACATTGATAAGGTTCCCCGACTGAGCATTCTCTTCTCCAGGCTGAAGAGTCCCAGCTCTCTCAGCCTTTCCTCATAGAAGAGATACTCCAGTCCCTTATTCAACCTGGTGGTTGGTTGTTGGACTGTCTCCAGTAGCTTCATATCTCTCTTGTACTGGGGAGCCCAGAACTGGACCCAGTACTCCAGGTGTGGCCTCATCAGTGCTGAATAGAGGGGAAGGATTGCCTCCCTTGACCTGCTGGCAACACTCACGCTCATGCAGCCTGGTATACCACTAGCCTTCTTTGCAGCAAGGGCACATTGCTGGCTCCTGTTCAACTTGGTGTCCACCAGGACCCCCAGGTCCTTNTGAGGAAAGTCAGCTGCACCTCTCCCATCACTCTTACTGTAAGATGTCCTTGTATTCTAGCTGTTATACTTGCGAAGTATAGACCAACCTTTCTGTATCTAGACAGGAATGAGTAGAAAGGTGGCATCTGAAGGACTGACATCTTCACGTTACGGTGCGTGTATGTGTTGCTGCATGTCAGCTGAGCTGTAGTAACTGTAGTAAGAATCACAGAATGACTGAGGTTGGAAGGGACCTCTGGAGGTCATTTTGTCAACCCTACTGGCTCAAGCAGGGCCACCTGGAGCAGGATGCATCTGTGTCCAGACACCTTTTGAATATCTTCAAGGAGGGACACTCCATAACCTCCCTGGACAACCTGTGCCAGTGCTCAGTCACCCTCACAGTAAAAAAGTATTTCCTGATGTTTAGAGGGAACCTCCTGTATTTCAGTTTGTGCCCATTACCTCTGGTCCTGTCACTGGGCACCACTGAAAAGAGCCCGGCTCCCCCTGCTTTGCACCCTCCCTTCAGGTATTCGTACACATTGATAAGGTTCCCCGACTGAGCATTCTCTTCTCCAGGCTGAAGAGTCCCAGCTCTCTCAGCCTTTCCTCATAGAAGAGATACTCCAGTCCCTTATTCAACCTGGTGGTTGGTTGTTGGACTGTCTCCAGTAGCTTCATATCTCTCTTGTACTGGGGAGCCCAGAACTGGACCCAGTACTCCAGGTGTGGCCTCATCAGTGCTGAATAGAGGGGAAGGATTGCCTCCCTTGACCTGCTGGCAACACTCACGCTCATGCAGCCTGGTATACCACTAGCCTTCTTTGCAGCAAGGGCACATTGCTGGCTCCTGTTCAACTTGGTGTCCACCAGGACCCCCAGGTCCTTTTCTGCCAAGCTGCTTTCCAGCTGGGTGACCCCCAGCATGTACTGATGCCTGGGGTTGTTCCTTCCCAGGTGCAGAACTTTGCACTTCCAAGTCTTTGTTGAAGCCTTTGATGAGGTTCCTGTCTGCTTATTCCTCCAGCCTGTTGAGGTCCTTCTGGATGACAGCGCAGCCCTTTGGTGTATTAGTTCCTCCTCCTAGTTCTGTATTATCAGCAAAGTTGCTGAGGGTACACTCTGCCCCGTCATCTGGATCATTAATGAAGATTTTGAACAGGATCAGGCCCAGTATCAATCTCTGGGGAACACCGCTAGTTACTGGCCTCCAACTAGACCGTTCCACTGATTACCATCTCCTGCACTCAGCCTTATGTGTTATTCTTAGCTGATGGTAAAATGTCTGACCATATCCTTTCTTCCACTGGGGGTGAACTAAGTTACACTGCTCGCATTTGCCTTGGGCTTAAAGCATGTATAGGGTACGTGTGGCCAGCTGACACACTGCAGCTTAACTAATTGACACTTTATTGTGTCTGAGACTGTGGCAGTTCTGAAACACTGAGCACTTTGAAACACAGAACTAAAGTTTGTACGTACATTCTGTTTTATAATTATGCAGAAAACAATTGTTGAAATATATAAGAGATCTTTAATACTTACAAGGCATCCTCTCTTGTAATACTGCTTTGGCGTTGTCAGCTGTTTTTTCACAAGAAGTGCTAGTTCATAGCTTGTTCTGTACTTGCAAGGAATTGAGTCAATGATTAAATGTAGAGTTAAAAAGGAAGAAGTTCTTGAAGCTGACTAAATATTTATGCAGTATAGAAAGGAAAAGCCAAAGATTTCTTGATCAAAAGAAAGCAAAATGTCTGTTTTGGGGTGCATGTGCGGGGGTGTGTGTTTTCAAACCAAGGTGTGGATTATTCAGTTGATAAATCCTGACATGTCTGTGCATTTTATGCTCCATGTATCTCTCTGAAAATTTCTTTCGGTATTTAATTATTCTAATTTTAAAGATTAAAATGTTATCCTGTTGAAGCAGAGAAACAATTTATTAGCTCTTAATGTGTGTCATTCCTCCCCCCTGAAAAAGGGGGAAATACACTAAATTTTAATGGGCAGCTTATTTAAGTAAATGTATTAAGGGGGCCATGCCCTGTGTAATTAAAATAAAAGCAGGGGAGGAAGAGAGAGAAGGTTCTTTAACCTCTGACTTCAAACTACCAGGTATACTAGCATTTGTACCAATGAGAATATTAAACATCAAGAAATCTAGAAATAGATAAGATATCAAGATAAGGTATTTTCAGAGGCTTGATGGTATAGTGGGAGAAGTACTGGGTAGTTGAATATAGTAGTCTTAGCTACTGTGAGACCTGAATTTTACCCTTTGCTCTTTAACAGGATTTCTTTGTGAACATGTTCAATTCATTTAATCCAGTTCTAGCTCAGCTTTCTTCCTTCTTGAAAGGAAAAGTTTAATTAAGGAATTAGGTTTGCAATGTGCCTTTCAAAAAACAGGATTGAAAGTACAAAGCCTTACTACAAACATGGCCTGATTCCAAACCTGTGCTCAGAACCAGGGACGGTTTTCACTTCTCACTAGTAACTCCTGAAGGGGATTGTGTGGTTATCCTGGGCAGGTTACCACTCACAAGTGAGAGGATAGTGTCATAATGTTATGAAGAGAAAAGAAATTGATTGCCTTATTTTACAAAAGGTGGAATAGAAGATTTGAAGATCCTTCTTAATATGTTTTACTTGCATACAAAAAATAAAATTAAATTTTAAAAGATGAATATACATTCTATTAAAAAAATGCCCCTATTTTGTTTCTGAGAACTCTTCAATAATTTTAAATACATTACCTAATTTATGTAATTAGAATCAAGTAATTAAAAATAGATTCATATAGAAACATAAATCTTTCCACTAATGTATAAAATTGGTGATTCTTGCTATCTATAAATTAGTAGCAGATACTGTCTCTCTGTATCACCTATATCAACTGCTGACTGTCGGTCTGAGTACAACGGTAGATACTTGAGCAAAAATATAGGTTGGATTACAATGGATGACTTTGTTTCTTTTTTCATGGTATGTTTCAGGCTAACCGCGATGCTGTACTGAGCAGAATACCAGAACACAAAAACGATCGTATCATCAGTTTGCAAAGTGCATCTGTAGTCTACGATTTACTTACTATAGCCTTGGGAAGAAGAGGCCAATATGAAATGCTCTCAGAGGTTTGTCAGTAATAGTGAATATTCAGCTGTGTCTTCGTTGCTTATTTCTGTTAATCATGTTAATTGTGGTATTACTTAAGGGCTAAACAAATATAGGACACTGTCATTCTGACTACCGTATAAATACAGCAGGTAGTTTCCACCCCAAAAAGTTTACTGTCTAAATTTATACGAGTGACTTGAGGTGGTCAAGCACAGAAATTGTGTGAAAGGTGTGATAAATGTTGAGTGACACAGCAATTCACATGGTTTTTAGGCGGGGAGGCATGGATCTGCGTAAAAGGATACACATTAAATGGAGACAGCAGGAAGGAATGGCAAAAGATAAAAGCATTGTGGATGTAAGTGATAGATATAAATACCTAGAAAAGGGATTTGTGATCTTTTATTTCAAAAGAAAACTTTCTTTTACACCTCATAATATTTGGAGTGCTCCAAGGTCCTTGTAGTTTGTAAAATGGCTTTGAAGTTAATAAAACGGAAATGTGTTTCTTTTTCAGGTCTGTAGGAAAGTGCGTTCTCTGTCTCAAATGTCTTGTGTTTGATTATGCAACTTATATGCATTTTATTAGATTGTGGTGACTTCTTCATGAAATTTTCAAGTATCATTAACAGCTTTATACCTGAGAAACAACTACAGCTCTTTGGGCAGAGCAGATCTTTCTGCTGCTCAAAACAGTGCTCACCCAGCAGCAGGATACTGTTGCAGACCATGATTAATTATTGGTATCCAGAAGGAATACTTCAGCATGTGTGGTAGGAAGGTGTATTCAGGGATTGATTTGCTGAGAAATGGTTTCTCTCTACCATAATAGAGGACTTTTATTAAGATAAAAATGAAAAAAACCCGCCAGTTCTTCTCTGGTATATGTTGATAGTCACCCTTTAATCTGCATCTCCTGTGATGTTAAGATCTGAATTTGGGTATTACTCCTCTTGAAAGTACTTCATAGCTGCAAGTTGGGCATACAAGCCAGTTTTAATCAGTACAATAGAAAGTCTTTCACAAAACTAAGGAGTATGAAAGCTCATACAGGACTGTCACCCTACAACATAATCTAATCAGGAATATTTCCATTTACTTGCCACTACAGACACTGTCACCTTCGTGGAGTTTTAGGTGGTTGCACCAAAGCTACAAGAGATGACTCTCCATATATTTTAGTCTANACTAGCCTAGCAACTAGGCAGGGGTAGTATAGGCCTGGGTTCCAATTCTGATTATTTTATTTTATCTGTGGTGTCATGGTGGGGCTTTTATGTTGTTGTGGGTTTTTTGTCTTTTTTAAAACATTAAACACCCTTTATATTGATGGGAATATCACAGGTTCCTGGGATTCCTCCACTGTCTCCTTTGGGAGACTTTGGGTAGCATTTATTTCACAATAGATGCAGGTTCTTGTTTGCAATTCTTCTCGCCTTTCTTCATAGAGAAGTTTTTTTTTCTTCACCAAGAAAGCTAGAGATATCTGTGTTCTTAGCCATGCATCTTGAAGTCTAGGACATTACCCTGAAGAGTAGGAGGAAAGTCTTACAGTCCCTTCACATGGAGAAGAGCACAGAGCTTGCTTCCCTCACTACTTGTGTGATTGGTTTAGCCCATGGTGCTGACAGACAAGTTCCACTGCCTGTTCCTTTTCCTGCTGTGTTTTGAGCACAGTTGAATGTTCTAACTAATGGAAGATGTTTTAACTCGACTTAGATCTTGGATTTCAGTGCCTTTTAGAAGTTGCTTGTGCTGGTGGTGATCTTGGTTACAGACAAAAGCAGAACCATGAGTATCTGGAAAGTTAAAGAGCTTCCATGTTTGACCACCTTCTTAGTTGAGGAGTTTTAGCTGCTGCCTTGGGCAGCACTAAAGACTTCAGACACCTGAAGTCTACCTAAGGCTTGTTTTAAGATCTTTTCTTGTTCTTTTTTAATCTGGATCTAGCATCTTTGTAGTTATATTCCATCAAAATTGTACGTATATTCTTTTGAAATATTCTCTTTGAATATTTGAATATGAAAATAGAAAATAATTCTTACGTTTGAAAAATACTTTTCAATACAGAATAATTAAAATGTATTTATTGTATGTCCGTGAAGTAACTAGTATGAACATGAAAAAAAATCATCTTATGAAGACCTGATGTAATAGACAATACTTATTTTAGCATACAGATACTCTAGATATACAGCTGCAGCAGGAGCTTATCAGGAAATGGTTAGAACATCTCATTTGTTACAGTTCTTGTCATCCAAAGCACAGCAGAAAACATAGCCTTTAAGAAGCTCTTACGGTCTAGTGAGTATCTAGACTAGATAGAGGATGTCTGCCCTCAAATCCTGCAGCCCATGGTCTGAAACTTCTATAACTTAGTATACTTATATATTATACTTATGTGTATATAAAATACTTACATATGTATAGTAATACTTAGTATACTAAGTATTGCAATAAACACAAATTCAGAAATGTAAAAATATTCTGTTATGTAATAGGCATGTAATTTTTGCCAGCTTCATTCTCTGTGAGCTAATTATGATTGCTCTAGCGGAGCTGCTGTAGCTTCAAGTCAGAAAGCACCATTATTCTAACTGTGGAAATGGTATTCAA
>VYZW01037485.1:0-13465 GCA_013401315.1 Balaeniceps rex | reverse complement strand
AAAAAAAAAAAACCAACCCACAACTCTGTTGAATCACCGGGGATTGTTTAGGTCTCTGTTTCTTACTTTAAGTACTTAAATCTAAGTGCAACGCCTTCAAAATCCTGCCTGCCTTGCAGGCATTTAAATTTCAGTTGGTAAGACCCTAAATCTCAGCTACTGAATATACATGTTAACAGTTGTGAACCACTGATGTTTATCTCCTGCATGATCCTAGCCAGGATTTACAAGCTTGGTCCTATGCCGTGCAGATCATATTAGGAAAAAGTGAGCGAAGAACTGTTGCTGGAACCCTCCCTCCTTTCTTAAAGGTTTAATTGCCTGTGTCCCAAGGCTCCAAGGTCCAGCTCTGACTTGGCCCAACTGCACAACCTTGCTTACACTGCTGAAGAAGACCGGTGAGAAATTCTACTGAAAGGTAAGAAGGATAAAATTATAGCCAGTGGTAGGAGACTTGAGACCAGATCATCAGTAGCTCAAAGATTCAGGAGCATAAAAAACAGTAGGGAAAGACAAAACCCTAAAAAGGAAGAAGTGGGCATGGGGGAAAGGAGGCTAGTCAGGATCATCGGGTAATTGGGTCAGGTCATTATTGTTGATGGAGCTGGTGGAAGATGGCAGCTTGGCAGTGTGTGTGAGAGACTGAAAGAGTTAATGTATGTTGATGTCTCAAACATTGAGACAAGTTAAGGTCTCCATAGCGACAAATTAGGGACTGCATAACAACACTAAACCACAGGTGAGAAGCCGATTGGCACAGAGCCGGGAAGGTGTGTTGGAGGATGCGCAGTTCTGCTTCTGATGTGCCTTACAACTCGCCATATATGGCCAATGGTCATACAGAGTTCATTTGAGGAACGGGCTCATGACAACCTGAAAGAGCCCTTATGACCACCCCTCACAATGGCGCCTGCACAGAAGATCAAGAACGTTCTGGAACAAGAACTATATAAGTCCTCAAGGGGGCGGGATTGGTGCGATTGAGAGGCGGGAACTGGTCTATAAAAGACACAACTCCAAGGAGCCATGTGTGCGCCCACTACCGGAGGTTTGCCACGTTTACCATTGACATTGTGGGATCCAAGGGTAGTGATGTCTCTTTCTCACNAAAAAAAAAAAACCAACCCACAACTCTGTTGAATCACCGGGGATTGTTTAGGTCTCTGTTTCTTACTTTAAGTACTTAAATCTAAGTGCAACGCCTTCAAAATCCTGCCTGCCTTGCAGGCATTTAAATTTCAGTTGGTAAGACCCTAAATCTCAGCTACTGAATATACATGTTAACAGTTGTGAACCACTGATGTTTATCTCCTGCATGATCCTAGCCAGGATTTACAAGCTTGGTCCTATGCCGTGCAGATCATATTAGGAAAAAGTGAGCGAAGAACTGTTGCTGGAACCCTCCCTCCTTTCTTAAAGGTTTAATTGCCTGTGTCCCAAGGCTCCAAGGTCCAGCTCTGACTTGGCCCAACTGCACAACCTTGCTTACACTGCTGAAGAAGACCGGTGAGAAATTCTACTGAAAGGTAAGAAGGATAAAATTATAGCCAGTGGTAGGAGACTTGAGACCAGATCATCAGTAGCTCAAAGATTCAGGAGCATAAAAAACAGTAGGGAAAGACAAAACCCTAAAAAGGAAGAAGTGGGCATGGGGGAAAGGAGGCTAGTCAGGATCATCGGGTAATTGGGTCAGGTCATTATTGTTGATGGAGCTGGTGGAAGATGGCAGCTTGGCAGTGTGTGTGAGAGACTGAAAGAGTTAATGTATGTTGATGTCTCAAACATTGAGACAAGTTAAGGTCTCCATAGCGACAAATTAGGGACTGCATAACAACACTAAACCACAGGTGAGAAGCCGATTGGCACAGAGCCGGGAAGGTGTGTTGGAGGATGCGCAGTTCTGCTTCTGATGTGCCTTACAACTCGCCATATATGGCCAATGGTCATACAGAGTTCATTTGAGGAACGGGCTCATGACAACCTGAAAGAGCCCTTATGACCACCCCTCACAATGGCGCCTGCACAGAAGATCAAGAACGTTCTGGAACAAGAACTATATAAGTCCTCAAGGGGGCGGGATTGGTGCGATTGAGAGGCGGGAACTGGTCTATAAAAGACACAACTCCAAGGAGCCATGTGTGCGCCCACTACCGGAGGTTTGCCACGTTTACCATTGACATTGTGGGATCCAAGGGTAGTGATGTCTCTTTCTCACCTTTTCCTCTTTTTTTCCTTTCTTCTTATAAGTATTCCAATTAGAACCCACTTTGCCTACCGTTACGCTTTCCTAGTTCAGGTTGTTTTTTACCATCAGTAAAGTGCTTAATTGATTGTTTGGTGTTGTTTCACCTTAATTTAGCCCAAGAGAATCACAGAACTGCCACGATCCTCCCTGGGCAGCCCAGTTTGGATTGCGACAGTGTGGAGGAGCTGTTCCTGGAGCCATGCAGGCTGACCCCTCCTTGCCGGACCGGTGCCTGTCTGGCCAGCAAAGACCCTGAGGGGCCCCCTCAGGCTGGGAGCATACTAATGCCTAGCCTTATAGCTCACTAAATCCCAGCTGTCTTCTGTGTGGCTTAGCCAACAAGCCACTGCTTTCTACTTTAGCGCTGTGTATATTTTGCTTGCAGAGTCCCTGTGTGCGTAGCTGAACATGCCCAAACACACCAGCATGAAAGAAGGGCTGGGACAAAGGGCCTCCTTGTTTAACCCAGGGAAAGCTTAAAGAAGGTCCTGGAGCTGGGGTCTGCGTGCCTGGGGAGCTCTGTCAGGCTCATGACAGTCGTGGTGGTCTCTTCCTTTTATGTGCTTCCTTCTCTTCCTGGTGTCTGTTATAAACGAAAGGAGCAAGGTGGCTTAGGTGCCACTTTCTGAGAGAGTATTCACAGGTCCACGTCCTGATCAGGGCAGATGTGTCCTGCCTGCTGGCAAGAGGGGCCCCAGCTCTGGTGAGAGAGCAGCGACTAAGGCATGTGCCCCTCTTCCCAGTGTGTTGCTCCCTGCGATGCCTTCCCACGGTATGAAGATGCTGGAGGTACTGGTGTCCTCAGCTTCCTTTGGGGTGTCTGAACATCTGGGGACCACTGGCATCACTTCTCATGCCCTTCAGGGATGCACCCACACTCTCTCCAGCATTTTCACCCTTTGAAGAAATAATGATTTCATTTCCTACTGCAAAGTCAAGACTTCTATTTGTTTAAGGACAGATTTTTCCACATAAATTTGGGCCACTTTCAGTGGAAAAAGACTTATATCTGCATTCTCTCAAAAAAAGCTGCAACTTGGAGTAAAAGAACACCACAGTGTGTTCTGTGGACTCTGAGATGAAAAATCTGTTTAAAAAAGCTGCAAAACCCTCAAGTATTTTTCTGGTTCCACAAAACTGCCTGAAAAGTCATCATGCAGCCTTAGCTGTGATATAATCTGTTATTTAAAAAAATAAATAAAGTGGCAAAGTAGAGGGAGTGGCATAATCTTGCATTAGTATTGCTCAGATCACTTATGGAAAAAATTACCAGTTGTGCTGACTTTGGTATGCTTTATCTGTAGCCAGTGCCTCCTTTTATTCTATGTAGTTTCATTGTGATTGCAGAAGGGAAACTAACCTCCAGAATTCAGGTGGAAATGACAGCTCAAATGCCTTTGTGAATCATTCTAAGCCTCATTCAAACAGGGATGCAGCTAAATGAATGTAGATATTCAAAGTCTGTATAGAAATCCCTGACATACTGGTAAATGAAAATGACTGTCTGATTCTCTTTAGTGAATGAAATTACTCAGAATAGCTAAGGGGAAATGTCATTATGTGAATCAATCCAACATTTATTGATTAATCTTGCCTCTGGTTTCAGTAGTTCTCCCCTTTCATGCTGGAATATATGAGAATCTTAATAAATTCAAAAACATTATTATGCTGGTAGGGTTTGAATCGGTCTCTAAATATTTGGAATGCAGGAATCCTTAAAACAGGATTTTGGGATTTACAGTCTCCTGTAAAAGTGATGATTGTGTCTCAATGGAAGAAGCCAGAGTTTCTTAGAATGACTTAGAGAGGTCAGCCTGTAGCCAGCTCTGAGGTCTGTTGTCCCATGGTAACGTCGATGTTTAGCAGCCATGGTTTGAGACTGTCACTTGATTTCTCCTTAAATACTGGCCAACCAGGTGATGGAAATGTATGCTGGTTTGAGTGCAGAGTATCAACAGACACAATGACACTCTTCTCCCATCTTGGTGCTTTTTTCAGTTCACAAAGCATGAAGCAACTAATGTTCCTGCAAAAGGTCATCTTTGGGTTTGGACACAAGGGAAAGACAACTAGAAGTCCACCCCGAGCTACAAAGAAGGAACTTTAAATCTACAGTGAGCATATTTGAGCCGACAAAGCAATCCCTTCTGTCTGTTTCCCACCACATGCTTTGGGGGCACGCTGCTCTTCCCCTGTTGCTGGACCCCAAGAGATGTCAGCAGGGGGCAGCGTTTGTTCTTGTGGGAAAAAAATTATTTTGTGTCAGATACTGGCATTTCACCACCTTCTGCATATGGAACTAACAGTATCGACATTCATCAATTATCTCCACAATCATTGCAAATGTGTTCAACCCACTGCAGCTCAGCCAATGCCAGAAAGAAACAGCTTTCCTTCTCTTTGCAGTAGTAATGTCAGTGCATATTTAACCTTGCCTTTTCATTGGAAAATGTTAATGGATGGCGAGGCTTGTACTCTGGACCTAAACAGCTCCAAAGCTTTGGTGAATATTAGGGTTACTCTTCATAGCTGTATCCTGTCCCTATAGATAGTATCAAAATCTGACATCTTCAGTCTTTGGGACACTTAGATCAGTTAAATAAGCCATTCTGAACAGATAAAGTATTTAGCAGAAAACTCAGTTTTAGATCAATACTAAATATTTGCATGCCAATTTTTTAATTTGGGCAATAGTTCCAGAACCTTTTCCCCTCTCTGCCATTCTATTTCCAACACTCACAAGTAGCCTCAAAAAAAAAAAAAAAGTGTGTTGTTTCAGCACTTTTGTTTTTTTGTATTAAGTGATTCTTTGCAATTAAGTAATAAAAATCTAAAAGTAGATTTCTGGGGAGTGGGAGCTATTTGGCTTCAATTTCTTATGTTGGGTGTTACTTTATTGCTGAAATCTTTGGCTCGGCTGGTGAAAATTCACATAGTACTGGCTTAAATTTAACATGTTTTTGAAACATGCTGTTTCATCTTCCGACTATTCAGAATTTATTTTACTTTCTGTTTGTTAAATAGCATATTACTATAAAATGTTTGCCTAACACTAGGTTAATAAAAATGAAAATCTGCTTGTTAAAAGTAAATTAGAGTACTTGTGCATCATTAGATCACAACCAGGTTTTTTTCCTTCTATTTTATCACCTATCTCTCCCTAGCAGAGTGATAAAGTACTGAGTAGTACTTTAGAGTAGTGAGAGTAGCAGTTAAAAAAAATTAAAAAAACCCAAACAAAACCAAACAAAAACACTCAGCATTTTGAAGAACATAAGTTATTTTCCTGAGGGTAGTATGTACTCTGGTACTCACCACAACTATGACGAACAGCAGCAGAAGTGCCTCTGGATTTATTAGTTAGTCTGCCAGTTTCCATGCTCTTGACTGATTTTACACACTAGGACAGAAAATTCCTTTAAAACTATCACAGAATTGCTGAGGAAACTTATCAGGCTCCCTGTGCTATTGGCATAGTAAAGCCTAAGAACTGGGAGTTAATCCTATTGACCCCAAAGTTCTCTCCCCTGCATTTGGAAATGCTCCAGGTGCTCTAGTACTTAATCTGGTTCAATAATATATCACAAAGGTTTTTGACTATTACCGCATTACTGAATAAGAAATGAAAGTGATTCCATTAGTGTGTTTGATATTGGTTGGAAAAACTTTCTGGAACTTGTTCTTAAGCCTTGATTGTCAGATTAGAGGAGAGGTTGTTTCAGCAAAGGCATTTGAATGCTTGTTTCTTTCCTAAATTTGAGGAGGTTACGCTGCCTTGTCTACAATACCAACTCAACCCAGAAGCTTGTCTAGTCTTACAGTATGTATCTGGGATTAGTTAATTCTTGGTAGCTTGTAAGAGTTTTTATGGTGTCAAGTTTTCCAAGTAATACCTCTTTTAAGGCTAAAATCTTAAAATGAAAAATTTATTTTCCATTTTTCATTTAAATTTGTTATGTTTTTTTGGTTCTTGTTAAAAAAGCATGCAGAATGTAGTACTTATCTAGTCATTATTCTAGACGGGACTCGTAGGTACTTGTAATTACAGCATCTTGTTTCAGATTTTGTAAGTCTGTCAAACTTCTGCCACCTGGGGCTGAAATTTTCTAAGAAAAATGTCTGTATCCAACTGGATTTCCCTTCTGGATACTTCAGCCAAGGTAGCAAAGCGATTTCCAAGAAGAACAATAAAAGAAAACACCAGCGATCTTTCCTTAAATGCTGTAGATTCCCTGTGGTATTAGAGCAGACAATAGGTATTTGGCTGGAAGCTGAACTTTGGGTTAGAGATCTCCTTTCTGTCTGTGAAAATCCACCCAAATCTGGCCAAGACACAAACTTTCAGACCTTTGAGGACTAGTAAGAAACAGAAAACAGTGAGCTTGAGAAAAGGTAGTAATTATCTGCCTGTCTGCTTTCTGAGCACTAAATGAGGCATTTCGTTCTTCAGGCTCACTGTTTGTGTCTCAAATCACTTAATATTTTTTGGAGTGAATGGAGTTGGTTGATATTCTTTGATTTAAGGTATGGTTAGGTTCTGTTTCAGGGAACTAGACTTAAGATGTCTTCAAAAACATGAAAAAGGGCCACGAACAGCAGGAGAAGATGCATTCTTAATATAGTCTGAGAAGAGATCGTTCTTTTTAGGGTTTGGAAATGTACGAAATGACAAGTGGTGGTGTTGCATCCTGTGCATCCCATGTGTGGAATGAGGGCTAACTTCAACATGAGATAATTGATTACTGTTGCTTTAATCTCTGTAAAGGTTAATTTTCTGGGAAAGGCAGTATTCTGAAAACTCTGTGATTTTTTTTGTTTGTTTGTTTGCTGCCAGTCTAGACTTATGAATTATTGTTGGTTCAGAGGCTTACAGAGAAAGCACAGCCTTCATCCCCTTCATCCTTCATCTTCCCCCTTGAACAGAGCCCCCGCAGAGTGCCCACCTGGAGGAAATGTTAGGTTGACATCTGGTAGATAGATGGAGAAAAATTTTTTCATGAAGACTTTACTTTAAATACTGTGCATCAAAAGATGTCTGAAAGACAGGCTAGAGATCTGAGCTATGTCTTCATCAGATCTCTTCTAGGAGGGAAAACTCACCTTTTTCATCATGGAAGGAGGCACAAAAATATGTTGTCAGAAGAAGTCTCCAGAAAAGTTAATTTTCTCTCATCCAAAACACGTGAAGCAATAACTATATTACTCAAAACAAAAAAAATAAGATACCAACTTACAAAGCAAAAAATGAAACAACCAAAAAAACTGCAAACCCCCAAAATCTTAGCTTGAAAAAAGCTTAACCTACACAATACGTATTTGATGTGCTCCGGATAGCTGAGAAAATGAGAAGTATAGTTTGGTGTGCCCAGATGTGATAGAAATGGATTTGTCAGGCTGTCAGGTATCTGGCAGGGAGTGGGGATGAAAAGCATGTACATGTGATGTCTCAGGTCCTAAAAAAAGAGAAAGCAGTCCTCTTTAACTGTCAGCCCCACAGGAGGAAAAAGACCCTAAAAGGAAAAAGAGACCAAAAGAAGAAGGTGCTGTTCACATCTGATAAAGAGGAGGGGTGATGAATAAGAGAATCAACAGGTAGGCCTGAAACATTTAATTTATGTATGTTGTTTACCATGCTTGAGACACATTACTACTAGAAGGAACCAATGTCACAAAATGGAAGAATTTGTGCCATTTAATCTAAGTGATGGGATTGGAACAAGTAATCACTTTAATCTAAAACAATGGCTTGCAATCTTGAGGACAAAAAAAATTTCATCGGGAAGAAAGTTGCAGTCAGAGTCTTCTGTAGCAGAAAAATAGGGAGCTTTTCATTTCCATTGTAAGCAAGAGAACCATCCATAATGCACGTACGCTCTGTGTGCTTTTTGTTGAGGAGCTGAAGTAAGAGGAACGGAAATTCTAGCAAGCCTTCACATTTCAGAGCAGCTAAGAGCTGCAGAAGGAACAAAAGCAGCAGCAGAAGTGGCTAGAGGAGTGGGAATGAGCCTGGGACATTCCCACTCACACTACTGTGACTCCCAGTAGCATGTGACTGGGAGTCAGTATGTGAATCCCTGCTCCTCCCCAGAACGTTAGCAGCTTGTATGAAACTTTGCTCCTCAGCAAGACAGGTGAGGGAGCCTTGAGATTAAACAACCAAAATTTGTGAATAAGATGTTACTTCAGAAGTTGCCAAGCAACTGGCTGCTTAGTAGTTGCCCCACCTAAAATCCCCCCAGATGGGGGTGTGGGGTATGTGTGTGGGAATAGAAGAGGGAATTGTGTAGTTATAGTTATGCTTTTGGGGAGGAATTGTTAGTTACTTTATCCTGTTCTGCTAATCTACTTGCCACTCTCTAGTGTCCATTAGTTTCTTCAGTTACTTCTTAAGGACTTTTTTTCCAAGAAATTGATTCATGTTCATCACAGAAAACTAGATAGTTTCCTATTACTTGGTGATGGTGGGGTGTTACTGTCCTCTAACCATTGAACCTGACGTTCTTGCTGCCAAACAGCTCCACAAGGGCTTGGCTCAAAGCATGGCAGCTCGCTGGCTGAATGGTGCTAACTTTGACCCTATGGCTGATTTATATTTAGCATTTAGTCTAGGGGAAGGCCTAGGTTTAAGTCCAGGTTAGGTCACTGTAAGTACAATTAGGGGAATAATTTTTTTTATTATTTTTTATTTTTAAACAAAATCAAGATGAGGATAGGTACTCATCTGGGACACATCAGGCTTACTTTTGGAACAACGCATTGTGGGCAGCACAGCTGCTGGCTTGTTAATGAAGGTCTTGTCTGGAGGCTGAGGATAAGCAATGTGATAAATCTGAGGCTGAGAGGACTGAAGCTCTTTATCAAGGAGAACTACTGGTTTGATTTTTTTCTTTTTTTTTTTCTTTTTTTTCTTCTTTTTTTTCATTTTTCCCCCTTCCTTCCTTTTCTTTCCCCCTTTCCTTCCTTTTCTTTCCCCCTTTCCTTCCTTTTCTTTCCCCCCTTCCTTCCTTTTCTTTCCCCCCTTCCTTCCTTTTCTTTCCCCCCTTCCTTCCTTTTCTTTCCCCCCTTCTTTTTTCTCTTTTTCCCCCTCTCCTCCTGTGTCTGAGCTACTCAGTCCTGTGACTGACATGTTTAGGGTTTATGATGAGGTTAGGGTTACTTGGGCTTGCTCTGGGAGGGTTGGGAGTCGGGTAATTTCTGAGTTAAGGCCTGATTTGTGATTCCTTACTCTATTTTGTTCTATTCTAGTAAGAATAGACAAGTATTAACGTTCAGAGTTGCATTTAGTTATAAGTTGGAATTCCGACAAAGTAATGGAGAATGAGCATGTGCATGAGATTAAAAAATGATTGAACCTCATTGCTCTTCCTCTCTGTGAATAGACAGTCTATCAGAGGTACCATGAGCCTTACAGATAGGATAAAAAGAAATCTAGTCCTATCCAAGTGACATGGAGAACCCCAGAATTAGGAGTTTGTACTCTCAGTCTGAAAGCAGAGTTAATTTATTAAAGCATGTCAATGGAATCTTAAAACTAGGTCTCACCTTAAACTGGTTGCTAGTTTTCTATGACTGCAGAGGAATCCCTCAAGTTAAGCTGAAAATGTAAATAGCTCTCAGTTGTGGCTGTGTAAGATGTAAAATATGAATTGGAGATGAAACAACTATGCTACTTTATGTAAGGTTGAAAGGCTTTTCCATAAGAAATGGTACAAGATCCATAACTTTTTAGAGTTAATTTTGGACAAGACCTTGCATTTCAGTAGACTACGTAATTACTTTGATTATATATGAATAGCTAAGGTGATCTTCCATGCATAAATGTTCCTAAATGATTTATAGGGTTATGTATGAATGAGGGTTAGGGGAAGATAAGTGAGTCTGGGCTGAAGGCTGGACAAAAAGTTGGGAAGATATACTGTACTGATTGATCAGAGTGATGTCTGGCAGACCTGGCACTATTATTCAGTTTGATTTTTGTGTTTTGTTGAATGTTGGGGCAATGCTAAAAGGCAGTCAGGAAGACACGGACACAACATGGACCCCATAATAAAGACTGTTGAAGGAGACTGAGGATACTTAGTAACTGAGAAGCCAGGTGGATGCAGGTAACAGGGCAAGGCTGGAGTAAATGTTTTCCTTTGTAGACTTATAACTTGTCTAAAGTATCTGTAAAGTTAGTAGTACAGATCAAAACACCTAAAACTCTCACCTTAACTAGAGGGGGCTCCTCTCCAGTCATGTGTTTCTCCTGGCTTATGTTCTGGACTGATATCTGACCCCAGGCTTAGCTAAGGCTGTAACAGCTCTCCCAAGTTGGTACTTGGAATTAAGCCAGCTGGGAATCTGTCTCAACAGGGCAGCTCTTTTCTGAAGGTGGGATGAAGGCCTATTCCTCATCTCCTTGTCTTCCATAGCCTAGGCTTAGCAGAGGAGCAGTGAGTGATGGTGTGTCTGAAGCTGGTGATTTGAGTCAAGATGATTTGGTCGTTCTGGTATATGTTATGAAGTATTGTGAGAACAGCTTTGAGAAGAGGCCTTTAAGTGAAATTCAAGAGAGGGTTTTCTTTCATTGCAAAGTACTTGCAGTGTGGGCTAAAGTATCTAGTCCTGAGCAATGGCTTGGGTTTAGCTCTTCATGAGGACCTAGCTGGAGATGCAAAACCCTTCTTACTGTCTGAAGAGGTGTTCAAGAGAATTAGGACAGAGGTTGGTTAGGCAAGACCCACAGTAAAAAGTTGAAACCTGATCTATGTGATGGGGACTGCTAAGCCTGGGATAAGGGTTTGGATGTGGTAAACCAGAGGCTTGAGAGCTGAGCAAGGAAGTATTTTGAAATAGCTGTCTTAGGTTTGAGGTCACAGATAAGCTTGACCTTACTTTGAATCTGGCTGATGTGCTATGTCTATGCTAAACCTAGGGCTGTGCTTCATGAACTAGATAGCCCAGAAGAGAGGAGGCAGCTTGGCAAGAAAGAAGATTCTTAGTTAAGGTGAGGAGACAAGGTGATTTCATAGGAGTTGCTGAGTGTAGGAGTGCCAGCGGATATGAAGTAGGAGGTCTGACTTCTTCTCAATGAAACTGAAGACTCTACCTTCCCAAGCAATAACCCTACCCTTGTCCTCTATTGCAGACTTAATTTGCGTTCTGTGTCTCATACCCATGAGAACTGCTTAAAAGAACTGCCCAAGCTAGTACTTACTTAAGCTTCATCATGAAGTATTATTTTTGTAGAAAATATAATTTAAGAAGATTATCAGCAATTCTGAATCCTAATTCTAAGCTTTACCATAAAGCAAGATTTGTTTTGTATGAGGATCCAAACTAATCCTCAATCTTACAGTTAACAAAATGGTTCCATTCACGGTGTTCTCAACTCAACATGAAGGCCTGCTCTTGACAAACTGTTGTGGGTTAACCCCAGTAGGCAAAGCCTCACACAGCTGCTCACTTTCCCCCCTTTTTCCTCCCCCAAGTGGGATAACGGAGAGAATCAGAAGGGTAAAAAGTGAGAAAACTCATGGTTTGAGATAAAGACAGTTTAATAGGTAAAGAAAAAGCCGCACACACAAGCAAAGCAAAACAAGGAATTTGTTCACTTCTTCCCATCGGCAGGCAGGTGATCAGCCATCTCCAGGACAGCAGGGCTCCATCACAAGTAATAGTTACTTGGGAAGACAAATGCCATCACTCTGAACATGCCCCCTTCCTCCTTCTTCCCCTAGCTTTATATGCTGAGCATGATGTCATATGGTATGGAATATCCCTTTGGTCAGTTGGGGTCAGCTGTCCCATCTGTGTCACCTTCCAACTTCTTGTGCACCCCCAGTCTACTCGCTGGTGGGGTGGGGTGAGAAGCAGAAAAGGCCTTGACTCTGTGTAAGCACTGCTCAGTGATAACAAAAACATCCCTGTGTTATCAACACTGTTTTCAGCACAAATCCAAAACATAGCCCTATACAAACTACTATGAAAAAAATAATTCCATCCCAGCCAAAACCAGTAGACAAAGTTAATACTACTGTCCATCTGCATTTACCTGACTGAAGCCCAATCCTAAGCCTGATGAGCATAGGTCAGCCTTTGTTTGGCAGTAAAACTTTATCACCTCTGTTAGAATTGGCTCTTTCAAAACCAGCTGGACTGAGGAGACTCCAACAAACACTTTGTTTTCCCATACTTAACCTGAATGTAGCTAAACCCAGTCCTAGCCTGAACACTGGCCTGATTTACCAACCATGTGACCACTTCCTAGTTAGATATTGCAGTATGGCTTAAGTTCCTGTTTTCTTCAGTAACTTGCTTAGTCCCACAGGTCTTCTGGAATTCATCAGGAGCAAAAAAACCCTCACATTCAGCCTGAGTTTTTTCTGTCACTAAGACCAATGCTCTTATTGATTCAAACTGTAAACCAAGGTTTAATACAATGCAGCCATTCCCCCTATACAAATCACAAAATGCTCAGGTAGATACAGTGATCATTTTTCTTTCTGAAATATTCCATGAAAATCTTCAGTTTTCACTTCCAAACCCTGATCTCAATTACCGATCAAGCAATCAGACCCATGTCTGAAAGAGCAATAGGTCTGTTATTATCTGCCCTTAAATTGCAGTAAAAGACCTTCCAAGATCAATCAATAAACACAGATCTCTCAGCCTCTGCTTTGCCAACTTGTAATCTCAGCACAGTGCTGAATTTTATCAAAGGCCATGTAACTGCACCTGATATGGAAACTAATTTCTCTTACTACCAGCCAGTATTATATTTGTAAACTTTAATGGACCCACCAGTAAATGTAAATGTGTAGAGCTGGATTGGGAAGACAGTCTAACTCTGGCTTAAAATTCAAACCAAAGTTAAGGTTAAACAACTATATGTAAATTAATACTAGCAATAACACATCAGCTCCTTCTGTCACCATTCTGCAGCTTTTCTGGAATAATCAGTAAACACACCTGTGAGCCTTCACTTTCCTGAACGTTCTTCCTAACCATAATCATAAACTGGACAAACATGTTTTCCCTGGTACTGAAAATGGTATGATGAGCTGTCATCATCCCTTTTCATTGAAGATTTTTGCAGGTGTTTGGACTAGGCTTTAATAAACCTGAATTCTATCCTAAGCCTTTCTTGCTGATTAGTAAGACAACTGGTGCTGTAGTAATGGAGTTAAGGCCCCTGATATCAGCCAACAGTGTGCGCTTGCAGCCCAGAAGGCCAAC
>VYZW01037484.1:0-15469 GCA_013401315.1 Balaeniceps rex | reverse complement strand
CATAGAATCATAGAATCATAGAATGCTTTGGGTTGGAAGGGACCTTTAGAGGTCATCTAGTCCAACCCCCCTGCAGTAACCAGGGACATCATCAACTAGATCAGGTTGCTCAGAGCCCCGTCCAACCTGACCTTGAATGTTTCCAGGGATGGGGCCTCCACTACCTCTCTGGGCAACCTGTTCCAGTGCTTCACCACCCTCATTGTAAAAACTTTTTTCCTTATATCTAGCCTAAATTTCCCCTCCTTTAGTTTAAAACCATTAGTCCTTGTCCTGTCACAACAGGCCTTACTAAAAAGACTGTCCCCATCTTTCCTATAGGCCCCCTTTAAGTACTGAAAGGCCGCAATAAGGTCTCCCCGCAGCCTTCTCTTCTCCAGGCTGAACAGCCCCAACTCTCTCAGCCTGTCCTCATAGGAGAGGTGCTCCAGCCCTCGGATCATTTTCGTGGCCCTCTTCTGGATTCGCTCCAAGAGCTGTAAGCAGTGAGTGCTGAAGCTTAAAATTACATCAGGCATATGCATATGTGCAAAATGGTCATCTAGGTGTAACTGGGTACTGTTGTTCCAGACTGCGAAGTGGTTGGCTGCTGGGAAGACTTGGGTCTACTAACAAATCTGGTACCGGCTGGCAATGTTATTAAAAATTTACAAGCCACATTAGAAATGGAAAAGCTAAATGAATCTCTGCCAGCTCATTCCTGTGTTTATGGTGGCAAGGTTCATGTTGCAGGTTTCCCTAATAATAGAAGCTGAAGACAGGATGTCCACTAACAAGGAAAGAGCTCTGTCCTGGCAAGTATCAGATGACAGCAGGAGACGCAGAGTCTTGCCTATGCACTCACTCCACAGCCAAAATGTGATTCTGCCATCCTGTGGGCTTAAGAGCAGGATGACATAAAGACTACGACATAAACAGATACTGTGAAAATGGTAAACTGGAGAGGATGTCAACAGATGGGTATCCTCAAGATTTTTTTTCTCTACCTTTCAACTCCAGGGTTCTTAGATTGCTGCCCAGAGGCTTGAAAATACAGAGATTGTACCCGGACAGAAGACTTGGCAAGTGCACCCCAGAGGAGGCTGTCAAAAGCTAATATAGATGCAGACCAAAGATTTATTCTTTTGTTTCATTTCCCCTGGCATCTCCTCCTATTTTTACCTGAGTCATGATCTTGATGTTCAGAGCAGGCAAACAAAGACAGAGCTGCAGCAGTAATGCTTCACCGCTGCCCATGTGAAAAGTCGTGCTCCTCTAGATCCATGTATCCTGACCCTGAATTGCTGACTCAGGTTCCTGGCTTGACCTTGAAGATACCTCATTGTGATGGACGTGCATGGTGATCTAGACTCTTCAATGAACCTGACTACTACGAGCAGACTGGTTCTGCCCACCCTGCTAATGTACCATGAGATTGCCCCTGTCTCACCAGTGTTGTTTTGAAGCTCAGCTTCCAGTTCCCTTTTCCTCTCATAGGAGGATGCCCTTGCTGCTCCCTACACGGGAAAAAAAAGCCTTCAAGAAGAGAGGACTCCAGAGCTATTGTACAGAAGCAGGAGTTAAAAAACCCACCCTTTTTCTTCATCAAATGATTCCTGTGAAACACTTGGTCACATGGTCACATTCATCTAAAAAGAACTGAAAAAGAACTGTCACAATTTACTCTTATCTTAAGAATCATAGAATCATTTGGTTGGAAAAGACCTTTAAGATCATCGAGTCCAACCATACCTGTCCACTACTAAACCATGTCCCTAAGCACCACGTCTACCTGTCTTTTAAATACCTCCAGGGATGGGGACTTGACCACTTCCCTGGGTAGCCTGTTCCAATGCTTGACAACCCTTTGCATGAAGAAGTTTTTCCTAATATCTAATCTAAACCTCCCCTGCTGCAACTTGAGGCCATTTCCTCTTGTCCTATTGCTTGCTACTTGGGAGAAGAGACCAACACCCACCTCGCTACAACCTCCTTTCAAGTAGTTGTAGAAGGCGATAAGGTCTCCCCTCTTCTCCAGCCTAAACAACCCCAGTTGCCTCAGCCACTCCTCATAAGACTTGTGCTCTAGACCCTTCACCAGCTTCGTTGCCCTTCTCTGGACATGCTCCAACAACTCGATGTCCTTCTTGTACTGAGGGGCCCAAAACTGAATACAGTACTCGAGGTGCGGCCTCACCAGTGCTGAGTACAGGGGAAGGATGACTTCCCTGGTCCTACTGGTCACACTATTTCTGATACAAGCCCAGACGCCGTTGGCCTTCTTGGCTGCCTGGGCACACTGCTGGCTCATATTCAGTCGGCTGTCGACCAAACCCCCCCGGATCTCTCTCTGCCAAGCAGCTTTCCAGCCACTCATCCCCAAGCCTGTAGCATTGCACGGGGTTGTTGTGGCCCAAGTGCAGGACACGGCACTTGGCCTTGTTGAACCTCATGCAATTGGTCACAGCCCATTGATCCAGCCTGTCCAGGTCCTTCTGCAGAGCCTTCCTACCTTCAAGCAGATCAACACTTCCACCCAGCTTAATGTCATCTGCAAACTTGTTGAGGGTACACTTGATCCCCTCATCCAGGTCATTGATAAAGATGTTGAACAGAACTGGCCCCAACACTGAGCCCTGGGGAACACCACTCGTGACCTGCCTCCGGCTGGATTTAACTCCATTCGCCACCACCCTTTGGGCCCGGCCATCCAGACAGTTTTTAACCCAGCACAGAGTATGCCTGTCCAGGCCATGGGCAGACAATTTCTCCAGGAGAATGCTGTGGGAGATGGTGTCAAAGGCTTTACTAAAGTCCAGGTAGACAACATCCACAGCCTTTCCCTCATCCACTAAGCAGGTCACCTTGTCATAGAAGGAGATCAGGTTAGTCAAGCAGGATCTGACCTTCATAAACCCATGTTGACTGGGCCTCATCTTCTGTTTGTCCTGGACGTGCTGTGTGATAGCACTCAAGATGATGTGCTCCATGACCTTCCCTGGCACCGAGGTCAGACTGATGGGCCTGTAGTTCCCCGGATCCTCCCTCCAGCCCATCTTGTAAACGTCACATGGGCAAGCCTCCAGTCATCTGGGACCTCCCCTGTTGACCAGGACTGCTGATAAATGATGGAGAGTGGCTTGGCAAGCTCCTCCACCAGATCCCTTACTGGGAGGAAGAATCCTTACAAGTTGTGTTTTAATCTTACATTAATTAGAAAGACTGGTTAGAAAGATTGGTATAGATTTCACAAGGGCTAGAAAGATTAGGAACCCCAGATGCAACACAGGGTTTTACTGATTCAAGTGGGCCTGAATTGATATATTAAATAAAAAGAAATTAAAAAAAAATCCTCTAACACAGTCAAAACACAATTATATAGTGCTTAAAGTGCCACAGGTTGCAAGACTTTTCTGCACACCTCCTGGGTTGCACTGAGCAAGTCATCTAGCCTATCTGTAAAAAAAATGCTGTGAACTTACAAAGATGATGACATCTCCAAAAGGTAGGAAGATTGGTCTACAGAGAACAGCTGTTTAGTAGCAGAAATTCCTACTGCTGAATCAATGAAACTTAGGATGTGCCATTTTTGTCTGAAAAGATATTCCTTCTCAATCTATTTGCTCAATAAACTTCTAAATTAAAGAAAATGAAGAATGCTAAAACTGCTACTAGACATAAAATTAAGTTTCTGTTTATTTTCTTGGTTTTTATTCAGACCATGACATTGCTGCTGAAGAAGCTAAGTTGGTATTCTGTTTAAATTGTCTCTGAGTGTTTAATTTTTGAGAAAATACACGTTGTTATTAATTATTCATTTACACAGGTACTTTGGATTTGAGTAATTAAAATAAACATGTTAATAGTTATTATTCATATAAAGGTGAAGTGACTTTGACGTTCATTGAAGTTCTCATTTATGTTAAAAATGAACTTATTTTTGAGAGAACCTGGAATAGTTTCTATGGTTTCCCCACTTTTAGCATTCAATGCAAGAGTATTTGTTGACACTTTTAGAGTTACATGGCACAGTTTACTGGTAACAGTATTGCTGATGTTTCCAATGTGTGAATGCTACATTGATGATTATGAAAAAAGCTGCATGATATTTGTCTGACAGCGTGTGTCCACCCTCAGTGACACTTTTGACAAAATAACCTTTCTTAAGCCTTTTATTTTGGAAATATCACTGGAGCGTGTCCAATATAATTGAAATAGCACAAACACGGATTTCTGCTACATGCATTCCCCAAGACAATAAGAAATCTGCCGACAAAGTAAGACTGGCATTAACTGAGTCAGACAATTCACTACATTGTCCTCAGGGAGTAGTATTGATCCAAGCATGGGCAAGCAGTTCGTGAAAGAAACTAGTTACAGCAGTAGGCATAGACTTCCTGAGGCTCAAGACTGAATGAGTGTTTTTACAGTAATGTTTGCCTGCCTTAAAGGTCTTCACTTCTGCTCACATTTCACACAAGGAATGTCCACCATAGAGCCATTGTTGTAGGGAACGTGGGCACTATTTAAATACGAATGTGGTTGGTATAGGGCCAATTCCTCACAGAGTGGTCTGCAGTGAAATGGTGGTTGCAGAGATTCACACTAATCTAATATTTCAGCCAGCAGAACACATAGAGACAGGAAAAAAACAGTCAGAAGAATAATGATAAAGGCTTTTCATGAGGTATCATACTGATCTAATCATTCAAAACCAAGCATATGAGTGTTTCTGTGTGTGCATTCATACGTATACATCGTGTATATTATCTTAAGAAAAAGGTGATTTGGGACAGAGATAAACTTGACCATATTTGCCAAACAGTTTGACTCAATGCCAAGTCACCTCCTTCTTACTGAGGGAGCTGGTCGAGGTGCTTACCAAGCCCCTTTGCATCATCTAACAGCAGTCCTGGCTGACTAAGGAAGTTCCACTTGACTGGACGTTGGCAAATGTGACGCCCGTTTACAAGAAGGGCTGGAGGGAAGATCTAGGGAACTACAGGCCCATCAGTCTGACCTCGGTGCCAGGGAAGGTCATGGAGCACATCATCTTGAGTGCTATCACACAGCACGTCCAGGACAAACAGATGGTCAGACTTGCAGGTATCCAAGCTTTGAGACTGTGAGCACAGCCTCAGGTACAGTCTATACTTACCTTCCAGGTAATGCAGGACATTATATGAAGAAGTACATCCAATAGGTTCTCTTTTTCTAAAAATGCCCTCCTATATTGTGACCAGCAGTACACGTACTGTTCATATGCAGCTCCGCAGATGGATCACAGATACCAGGTAGGAGACTCCAGACACCTTTTTATTAGTGTATAAACTCCTTACTGTTGAAGTCTCCACAGCTTCTCAGCAAGTCACATTACACCTTAAGTATTTTCTTACTATTGGTAAAAGGGAGTTGAAGAGTGTAGAAGGGAGTAACACAGCTCTCTAATTCAGAAATTTCCAGAGAATGGAAATATTTCAGAGTGGATGCTCTTTTGTGCTGTGCTTTATGCAATAACTGACATGAATGTGGAATGTTTGTAAGGTGCTCATTAAAACTGGTTAATTCTGATTCAGTCCAACTTGCTCAGCAGCACAGGCTATTAAAAAGGGCAAAGCAGTAGTGAATAAGGCTCTTTGTTGTATAGTTTTGCTGGTTGACTGAATCCTTGGATGTTAGATTATTTAAATCTGATACCATCCCATTTCAAAGTATGATTATTTTTCTTTAATGAATATTAAATGTGTATTTAATAATTTATTGTTATCATCCTTGTCTTTTATCAGTTGAGAAGTATCAAGTCACAGTAGTGTCTGTCATTCTCAAACTGGCTATAGGCAGCTGCAAAAAAGGAAAAGAAAAGAACTGGATGGCTAGACAATGAATATATGTATGCAGTATAAAATGCTCTAACCCATTTCAGTAAATGTTCCTCCTTATTCACCTCTTTGTTGGGCTGAGTTTTTATGATCCTACTATATTTAGAGTTTCTCAATAAAAAGAAGACATAAGAGAAAGACAAGGTAAGAAAATTAATGAACACAAAAAATGCCAGAAGCTGAAAGATAACCCAGTTTTCATACAGCTAGGTGATTAACGTGTCAGCTATAGTCTTTGTGATGTGGAATTTGAAGTATTCTTAAAAGGTTAGAAGTATATATTTGCCTTCAGTACTTACTATAATGATCTGATGCTGCCATTAATATAGATGCTCTTACAGAAAACTACACTGGAAACAGACATTTTTGGAATTCAGGTATCTACTTTTGTGGCAATTTGCATAGTGAATATGTTTTTATAAAAATTTTGCAAGTTGAACAATTAATCTTACAGATATATTTAAAGGCTGGGACATGGGTCTTAAATGGAGAAGGCAAGTCATTGTGTTTCACTTTATCCTGTAAATTATGGATAAAGATGTTTATCTCTTCAGTAAAATACTTACAGATCTACTGAAGAAAAGGTCCATCTATATCTAAGTATACGTGTATATGTATTTCTTATAAAGGGGCACAAGAGAGTTATTTGCTGAGATGCCATAAAAACACTTGTTCTCACAGTGAAAAAATATTTCAAGAGTATTCAATAAAAATGACCGCTTTTGAATTTGTTATTATTTTTATTTCCATTTTAAACTAGACTATTTCTAGCTGACAGTTCTTTTTTATGTTCTCTCAGTTGCAGACAATATTGTGTTTTCTGAAATTCTTAACAGCTTTAATGTGACTGGGTTCAAAGTGATTAATTTTATGTTAATTAGGGTTAGTAAAATATTCAGAAAATATTAAGTAATTTTTGAAAGTTAATGTATTTTCCAAAACGTGATGATGACAGTTGTCTGAAAATGCAATGCCTGCCATGCATCAACAAATATTAGGCTGCTTTAGTTTGCTAGCATCAAGAGTGTGCTGAGACTCAGATGTTGTAACGTGTGCTTAATATTTGGTATGCATATAGTTACACGGAAATAAGCGTCTTCTCTTGACATGTGAAAAACACAGAGCTGTGTGACTCCAGGGTATATGTAGAGAAAGGATATGGGACCATACTGTCACAGCAAATACACTAGGGCTGTTTCATCATGGAATACACTTTCTGAAGTCATACACACTTGTGAAAAGGGAGAATAAAACACCATCATTTTCTTTTGGCAGGCTTTTGCAACCAGCACATGTGTAAGTGACACACAGAGAAATAAACCTATGGAGACTAGAACATCTGAATTTAAAACTTTTTCTGGTCTGTAAAGAACTACCAGAAAAAAAACCCTGGAGTGCAACAGAGCCAGTTTTATACTTCCTATATAACCCATGAACAGCACTGCATTATTTCTGAATGTGCTGGTATCTTATCCTTTATCTATCTAGAACAATTTCATCTTTGCAAAATTGCACAATATTTATGATAGTAAAATTCGTTTGGATTTTGTCTTGAGACAGGATGGTTATTTATGGCACTGATCCTTCAAGAAATGGAGTAGAGCTAAACACACTTAATCACATGCTAAACTTGAATTACCAGCAATATTCTACCAATTTCATTATTACAGTTACAACATTAGTCTAACGTTCAGTCACTTTAAGGGCTGGACTCAGGTGCTGGCCATGTTGTCAGCATTTAACAACAGTAAATATCTACCTATGAATGTTTATCTGTCTGAAGTTTGCTAATGTTAGGTAACAAAGTAAAACACATGTTTTTAAATAGTTTGTATATCCTCAAAACTCTGTTGCTGTTGTTTTCTCTCATGCAAGTGATAAATGTATATCCAACTTCGTGACTTTTTTTAGGGCTGGTTGCCTTACTTGGTCAATTAAATATTTTTATATTTTCAGAGACTACAGTGAGCTGACAAAGGTACTAAGTATGCAACACAATGCAATAGAATCCATTCAATTTACACTGTACTTTGGTGGGGATGGAAATGTAGGCATAAATAGAAATTGAATAGGAAGTGATCTACAAACTATCAGAAGAAAAATCTGAGGTAACAAAAGATAGCGGACTAAATATACATTTACTCAATACGAGAAACAAAACCATTTACTCCTATGTATCTAATGAAAGGTTTGAATACATGAAATGAATTACACTTTCTCATAAGTGTAAGCGTGAGTAATATCAGATGATTTGAGAGACCCCTAACTCAAGAATGCTAATGTAGAAATGAAGGAGAAGGGTAACAAAAATGACACAAAAGTGGTAGGGTAAGATATATGACTAAATGAGATCTGTATATATTAACAAAACAAGACAAAACAAAACAAAACAAATCAAGAGGACTTTGATATATATCCTGAATGTGAAGACAGGATTACAGCTTGATGAGGTGAAAGAAACGGTGCTATCAATCCTTGTAAGGATTGCAGCCCTGGTGTTGCATCAAGCTGTAGTACATGAAAGTTGTTGCCACCTAATTTGCTGGTTAACACAAGGGCTATGGTAGGAGCAAGGCTGATAGCTCCATTTATTCTCCAATACTTTTCTTTCTGTGGATAAACTCAGCTCTCAATGCAGTTTTCTGCTTGAAACTGCAGGAGTAGATCTATGTTTACTTTATTTTTCATTAAATGGACTGCACAATTCTACAAAGTACAAAACTATAACTCAGATTATATTCTGAGGTTAAGCATTATCCATAGCAATACATATGTGTGTATATATATTAGATATGAGCTCCTAATAAAGTGAATCTGATAGATTAACACCATAGTATAGTCATCTGCTGCCATACATGTAGCAACGACCTATCTGTATATTAGACTGAGAAGGAATAAACCACAGTACTGAGTTTTTATTACATTTTGATTGTTATGCCCTCATTTAATCTTTGCTACAATTTACTGCTAGTTACACTTGTAAACCTGTTTTTCTATTGGGTAATCCCATTTAACCTTCTTTATTTGGGGAGGTTTTGGCTGTCCACTTTTTTTTTTTTTAATTGAACTGCTAATTGTAGTTTGTTTTCTTTTCCAAATGTAAGCCTGTCTCGTGATTTCTTACCATGTATTTCTTATATTAGCTGTCATTTTGTGATCCCTGATATTTCTTTTGTTTGCTTAGTTATCCTTTAAGTCTCAACTGGATGAAATCGAGGGGCAAGACACTTTCTTTGAAAGCTCTGTAAACATAATCCTCTCTGTCTTGACTAACTAAACGAGGAGAAAATCTGGAACAGAATTCAAATGCTTTCAGGTTGTTCTTGGTGTGTAGTACCTAGCTATAGATGTAAGCAGGTAAAAGCCTTCATGCTGTGTAGACTGGTAATACCAAGTAGTTTAATCAGCCATTGGATCAGGCAGCAAATTAAATGCTTTTATGATTTTTAATAATCATCAGTGAAGAAAAAAAAGCATTCTTTTTAATCTTCCAACAAGATCACACACAGTGTTGATCATACTTTGCCACAAGTTATTCATGTACTAAGAATTTGTTGAAAGAACCAAGAATTTTTTATTGGCATGAAGGGTGGCACTTAGGGGAAACATGCTAGAGCAGACATGAATGGCATCTTCACCATTCTGATCTACTGTAACATCTTCCATATTTTAGCATGATGATTCTTTCAGTGGCATGCTTACGTGTAATTCTTATAAGTTGTCTTCTTTCCTGCCTCGTAGTGGAGCAAGGATGTGAGATCAGTCACAAAAACATGATCTTCCAAGCTGTCACCAACAAAATAAAGATGGTTTTCACTGAGATGTGTGAATGACCTCTTTCTTTATGTCTCTGTTTCTGGAGCAGAGCATTCATTCCTGACAACAACTGGAGACACAAAGTGCTTACTTTATCAGCATACGGATAGAATTGCAAAAGCAACAGCAGGAATTTTCTACACGAGCTGCATAAATTTGGCCTGTCACCTGGAAAAGAACTTCAAATCCTCACACTACCACTTTTCTGTTCTCTTTTTCTCTTCTGTGTGTTCTTAAATCACCTTAGGAACTATTAAATACTGTTAAAGTACTTTTAAAGAACTGTCAAAGATTCTCTCCTTGCTATTTTTTGCTTTACTCTCTGACATCTTTGTCTCCTCTCTCCAAAACTTGTGCCTGTTTTTTCTTTTATTATCCCTTGGCACTTTTGTCCTCCTTGTCTCTCCCAGATTAACTCCATGGAGAGTAAGTTTTGCCCCAAGCAAGAAGAGTGTATTTACATATACCTCACAAAAGTGGAATAATGTTGCTTGAATAACCTTTCCCCAGATACGCCTTCCTGTCATAAGACTAGAGTGAGACAGGAGATGGCAGGGAAAATACTGTGGATGGATTCCTTATCTGAGGGTCCTTGGAGCTAGGGATGACAAGCAATTGGGGGTAACTCCTGTAGGAGTTAATCTACTGAAGGGATCAGCAGGGTGTTGGACAGGTGGACAGCTCTGGGAGATCTGCTCCAAATACAAGAGAGACAGAGTGCCTCTACAAGGTTGCCCTTCATCACTAAAGTTTTCCTGAGCATTTGGGAGCAGTGATGGTGCCCTTGCTTCTTTCACAGGTGATTGCAATCCTGTCTCCAATCTTCCATCTCCATGCAGGCAAGTGTGCTCACTGGAAAAATCCATAATTTGAAATTCATGTAGTGAATTCATGTAGCAATCCCCCCTGTGAGTCATTTCTAAGGTGTCGAATTTGCCTTTTAACCTTCAAATCTTTCATAGATTGGATGATGTCAACTCATCCATAATAGAACAAGTCAATTTCTCCAGCTTGAAACCGGTCCTTTTTGTTTCTACCTAAAATATCTAACTGCACCTTTTAGATATAGAAATATGTAAAATATGAGTACATATCACATATACAAACTAAAACAAAATAATAAGAATACAAAATTTTAAGTATCCGAATGAGCACCCGAATCCTGAATTTCAGGAATTAAAATTGTTCCTACAGCTACAATTTAACTTCATCCACACACACCTCCCCCATGAGATGATGAGGGAAAGTGTTTTACTCACTGTACAGAATCAAATTCTCTGGAGGCAAATGTGGATCTGTGTAATGAAAGGACATTTTCACAAGGTGAGCTCATGTAATAAGTGAGAAGCAGCTTATTGCAAGATAAGTTTGTTAAGCTATCTTGCCCTAAGAAACTAGATTGTTTTCCTAACACTGTCATAGGATTCCTTTGCATTGCTGAGCAATTTACTTAAAATAGTTTTTTATCACAGGAAAGAGTCCTCATTTCTAAATGCCTGACTTGAATTTCACAAAAATTCCTAGAACTCCCAACTGAAGTCAGTGGGGGTATGCTTTGAATGTGTAAAGTGCTACAAAAAGGAAGAGTACTTTGGGAGATCATGTGCAAAGTGTTTCAGAGAGGTCTCCAGGAACAAGTAGATGTTTTGATCTTAAATAATCTGTCCCCATTTGTAACAGTGAGTTAATAAATATTATCTCTTCATCTCAGGAATGTTGTGAAAATTCTTAATAAATGTAAAGAACTTAAACACTGTGTAACGATGAGTGCTATACAAAACCCTGGAAGTAAATAAATAACTCTGAGTTCATAGAGGGATTGAAAAGTGTGCAGTAAATACAGTATAGAACAACACACTGCAAGGCCGAAACAAAATATTGAACAGCTGTTCGCTAACTAAACATCATCCTGCCAGTGCACAGAATTAAACACAGGGGAACAGACTATTGCAATCATATAATTAAGACTGAATCAAGATGCATATGTACTAAGCATCTAAATTAAGACTACATAGGAGATTAAATCTTGTATTTCTTAACTTCTGAGTGCTTAATGTTACAGTATTAACAATTTGTGTGCAATTTCCTAGGCCTTTTCTAAAAACACACATTGAGAAAACAGTTTTCATTTTGTAATATTGCATTGATAACAGGTTATTAACACTGTTATAGCCTTTTGCTCCATGCAGAATGTTGCTACTTGGCCTAATAAGGTACCTGATAACAGAAGTAATGGTTAGCTTTTATGGAGAGCAGAATAAGAGCAGTACCAAAAGCAATGCTTTGCTGGTAGGTTTCACAGAATTTGATCAGAAGAAGAGCAGTATTTGGAGCAGGACAATTTCTGGGCAGAATTATGCTCTTCTGGACACAAATGTTTCTTCCCTATGTCTTCAAGTATGATCCCATTTTGTCCTAAAGGCTGGGCAAGGGTGGCAGGTGGCCACACGTGATGGGAACATGCTCTTCCCTTCTCTGGTGGGGTGCAGTTTCACCATGCTCCAACCAGCCAAGCATGGCTGGAGCCGAAACCAGGGCCCAGGGTCTGGGTCCCAGGGTCAGCTATGGGCAAGATCAGGAAAATCCGAACAAAGCCCTACCCAACCAATCCTTATCTCACTGCTGTAGTTGTTGAATAATAGTCAGTGATGGATATTTAGAAAGAGTACAACAAAAGTGCTTATTAAAGTGATCCTTCTTATTTTCTGTATTTCTGGCAGTCAGCTCTTCAGGGATTTCCTGAGCTAGACAAAGCATGTTTTACAGATATTGCTAGATAAAGTCCCAATGAAACACATCTACTCTTCCTTGCCCTTCAAACTCATACCCACATCCAAACCTATTTTTCATTTCTCTGCTTCTTTTCTCTCTAATACTGTTTGTTCTGCTTTAGCCCCCAAAGTTGTCCTTAGCAATACAGGAAAGATGGATGCCTACTCTCAGATCAGCATCCTGGAACCACTGTAAACTATAGCAGCAGCTAGCAATGACATTAAAAAAAAATAAATCCCAGGCTCTGAGTTGAAGTAGGCGCAAGACTGAGAGGAAAATTTAAGTTTCTAGCTTCAAGAGTCCTTTTTTATGTTTACCGAGATTGTGATTTTTAACTTGAACAGATATGAATAAACTTTTCCCAAAAAAGTTTTCAAAAAAATTACTAACTCAGGCAAAACAATGTCATTTCTTCTGATTTCCTTTAGTATTTTTCTCTGAAATGACTGAACGATTTTCACTAAAATTTTGCAAAAAAATCAACCTGTTAGACATGTAGCCCTAAACAATTAAAATTTACTGGGCTTTTTACATACTGTTTTTCAGCCTTTCTGACATGGTCATGAGGAGTAACAAATCTTCAGGTGACAATCCACTCCGAGGAAGCAGAGTCCTTCGGAGAAGTCCCTGCTGAATGTTCCAGCATGCTTTGGACATTTTCATCACATGAACCTTAATTCCTATGCATGTCTTCTGCATGGTAAGATGTCTCTTACCTGGCCCAAAATGCAAGTCAAATGCATGAAGTTATTCTAACTTTCTAGGTCCACTTATAACACAAGATAAATTAAATGTAAGATGGGATGTGCTGGGATGTTCAGCACAACTTAAAAAAATACACGTCACTCAGGCTTAATTAAAAAAAATAAACCTTTAATTAATGACAAGCAACTGATGAAGATTTATCCTGTATTATAGTGAATGCACGTTCTTCTACAGAAGGCACTTGAATTTCTAAGAAAGCAATGAGAAGAAGACAGAATGATCCTGCAAGATTTACTTCCTTTCAGCTGAAACACTATCTGACATAAATCAGATGTCACCCTTTTGCCTCTTAGGAATGCCACAGTTAACAGATGTATGAACATTCACAGAAAGGCCATCTTACAAAGGTGAAAGGAAATGCTACAACCTGCATAATGTCTTCTCTGGAGATTTCTGTAGTAATTTAATAGCCTAAATAATCAAGGGTGATGTAGAGCAGGAATGACTAAATCAAAGTTCTCCTGACTTTGCGAAGAATTTATGATTTAAAGTTTGAGTTGTGCAGTTAGGTATGATATGAACCTTACAAGTCAAATTATTATCTTCTTATTGAAAACTCTAAGGAAAATGCATTATTGAAATAAACCAATGATTTCTATGACCTAATTAAAAATAATAAATATTAAACAAATGGAACTGGCAGGTATTTTACCTCCAAGTTTATAAAAAGAACTGAACAAATAGCAAAAACAATGTAACAATACAAAGCACTGCTGTTGAACTAATCTCACATTAAAAACCTGTAAAGGAACATGATAACTGGCTCAGATTTGCATAAACTATTTTAACACACAGATAAATTTTACACATATTATTTTTACTAGGAGTCTCAACATTTTGCAGGTTTTTAAAACTTCTGTATTTTTAACAGCAGTTTATTTTTTCCCCCACTTCTTTAACCTTATGCTTTCTCTGTTTCTCCAGGAGTATTCTTTGGTGCTTCACTCCAAAAGAAAAGAAAACAAAAAAATTTGTTATTTTCATGTTCTCAGCTGCTCAAACAAATATTTACATGATACAATGCTTTAGGTTATATGATAAAGCTCATCTCTCTGGGTGTGAGAGCACCTGTGTGACTCTAGGGCTGAGAGAAGAGAGGGTTTGGCTGTGGGACCAGGTCCCTGCCAGGTCTAGGTGGGTATGTATGTGTGTGTGTGCACACAACAGTCTGTACCAGCAACTGGAACAGGGCTTCGTATGCTCAGGTGCCAGCACAGCTGGGGAGACTGGGATCCAGGAGCCAGCAGCTGGGCAGACTGAGTGAGCCCAGCTGCTGGAGGGATCCACCTTGTACATAGGCATGTATACGTTCTCACCAGTGGAATTCCATCCTGTCCAGCCAGAGAAGGGAACAGGATGAGACCATTCGTGCTGTCCATGTTTGTGCAAGTGCTCTGACTGTCTGTCTGCAATCTAGGTGGCTGGCCATGGATATATATATATATATATGTGGTGTAACATGTCCGCTCTATGTGTGTGTGCCTACTGGGAATACATCTTCAGCCTCGCTACTAGTTGGACCTGGGGACATGGAGCTGCAGCAGCCTCACCTCTCTCAGGCTGTTGGATCTGGCATGATAAATTTTCCTCTAAGAATATGGGCAGTTTTACCTTTATCACAAACAAGATATAGCACATATGTAGTATATACATGTGCTTTGTGTGTCCATGACTGTTGGGAATACATCTTCAGCATCACTACTGGTTGGATCTGGGAACACGGAGTGGCAGCAGACTCGCCTCTCTCGTGCTGCTGGATGAGGCATGGAATATCTTTCTCTAACAGAATGATTCTTCTCTCTCCCTGTTTGGCCAAATACAGTTTAAAAGCAAGCCACTTGTAGTGATGTCTGACATTTTCACTAGCAGGTATCTTCCATTTTTCCTTCTCTACCCACAGTCATATGATATCAGAACTACAAAGCAAATATAGGAACTAGGTGTTAAAAATGCACAACAGTTTCATCTTGTTTTACATACATGTCTCCTGCCTAAATGTATTTTTTTTCTAGAGCCCTGATTGAAGCAATGGTCTCATCTGTGTTTGTTTAAACAGAGCATGTTACACTGGACCTTAATTTGTATTTTTACTTCAGGGGTTTTGCTACCTTACCTGCTCAAGGTACAGTTAGCTCTTTGTCTCAAGTGAAATTATCAATCTTCTGTTATAGTGTTCTTCACAGGAACAGTAGTGTGGTGGTGCATCCCCCCCCCCCAAATTTCTCTCTCCGACTGCTTTAGGACCTCAGGGATTCCTG
>VYZW01037482.1:153667-180840 GCA_013401315.1 Balaeniceps rex | reverse complement strand
TCCAATGCTCCTGGTCCCACTGTTGCGTAGGCTTTCTTTCAGCTATCAAGTTCATATGATAAATAGGTTTGAGGAAATCTCTTCACTTCCATGTATCCCATGAGCAAAAAAAGTAGGGCTAAATATATGAAATAAATTATTCATTCTGAATTATTTACTCAGCTCCACTTACTTGTTCTCATTTCTCTTCCCNNNNTGTATTGTGCAGGCCTGACATGATAGAGTTAATTCTATATGGAGCTACAGAAAGATGAAGAGTTTATTTGCATTAAAATTTTGTTCCTTTTTTGTCCAAATGTTGACAAAACCTGTTTTTTCTTAACTGTGTAACATTTCTGTCTACTTGCACATATATCACATTTCCTGAGCATTTTAAAATTTAAAGCAACACCTTTAATGTTACACTAATACCACTTTCTGCTTCTGATGCTATTTTTTTATTTTCCATATATCTGCTATTCTGTTTTCTGGCATGGATTAGAATTGGCAGTATCTAAAATACCTTGAAAAGGATATGTCTTTCAATAAATCTTTGCAGCTAAAAGCAGGAATAACCAGCGATATAAAAGAGCCAGTTTTGCAGCTAGACTTGATAAATATCTATTCATATTAATACATACCAGTCTCCTGTATGAGGTACCCAAATCTTCCCCAGGCGCAACAGCCTCTACTTAGAGTTTTACCCGTTCCCACATCATAAAAACAGATCAGTTGCTCATTTCAAAAAAGCTGATCCTAGATAAACATAGTTCCTGTATTTCAGTTCCCATTTATAAAATGTTAAGTGTTAAATGTCTGTGTTGGGCTTGAGGTCAATTAGTTTGAATTTTCTTTTAAGAACAAAAACCTGAAGCATCTCCAATGTGGCGTTCCCTCAGTCAGGCAGCCTTAAAGCCTTTCCCCACTCCGCATGCTTTGCAAAATAAGACATTTTGTTCTTTCATAATTAGCTGGCAGTAAGATTCAGGAAAAGAGAGGGACAAAAGACACTTTAGAGCTCTGAGTAGTGACTTGTCTGAGCCTTTACATCAGTTCCCTTTAAACAGCTCTGTGGCTTACTTCCCAGGTTTCTTCCAGTGACTAATGCTGGGTATTAGTTTAATGGGTCATAGTCACTGATTGGATCATAAATACAGAAATCCCACCACTGAAGCTTAAAAAAAACCCAGAGCTATTCAAGAGGAAGCTAAAACTCAGCACAGCAGTACAACGTAGCATGTACCTCCTGGCCTTCCCTTACAGAGACAGCTTTTTCTGATCTTGCTGCATTTCCCTTATGCTGAAAGGAATGGATTTTTTTTTTTTCCCTCAAGAAACCCAGATGTTATAAACCCTTAAGCCAAATTCTTTTTCCTTTTTTTAGAAGGAAGGGGGAGCAGGGCTGAGGGGCTGTGAATGAAGGTCGCCATGGGACGACCTGGAATTGTTTTAGAATCATGAAGAGCTCATCAGCTTTGCCAGGTGTCAGTGACATTTCTGTTCTACGGCAGGCTGGTACATTGGCCTGAATTTCTAAGGGAAGAGGCTACAAATGAGAGCAACTTCATTATTACAGTGCTTTATCGAAGTCTTTGAGGGGTAACTAAGAAGCTATTTACATTGACCTTTACAGCACTGGCCTGAGGCTCAAAACAACGTGGTAATATTCTTTGCCAGTAAAGCTCTGCCGAGATACTTCATGCTGTAGCAGGTGGGAAGGAGGCAGATTGTTACAGCAATGGCCTGAAAGATTTCCAGGTGCAATGCCTCAGAGATTCAGTGTGCACCACTGACTGGGGGCTATTTTCAGCCTTACTTGTATATCTTGCTTCTGCTCTGCTTAGGTGCCGAACTCCCATGTGCTGCAACGGTGACATCTGCTCATTTAAACTTTAATGTCTGATATTGCAGGCCTTTGCCACACCTCACTTACTGTCTCCAGACTAGGGTGGACAATTTTATGGCAGGGCAAGGAAGCATAAAGATAGGGACTAAGGGCGTCTGGGTCCAGCTTGCAGGCAGAAAGCAGAGACCCAACTTTCAAAGTGAGCAGGGGAAGGAGAAGATCCGTCCTAGAGATGTGTCAGAATAAAGCGTGACAAATGCAGGCAAATGCACATCGTGAATCAGGTCCCGAAACTCGTGAGATTTTAAAATAAGATTGGGTATTTTTATTTGCTGTCTGTCTCCTGACAGGCCTCCTGTTGAGCTAACACAGAAAATCAGCCTGTGGTGCCAAAAAAGGGATGGTCCTTTCTAACCCATCAACGTGGTGATCTTGTACAGGAAATGCACCCCTTTTTCCTGAAGAGATCACCAAATTTATTCTCCCTTCTTGGGTTCTCTCTGTGACAGGTGGGGTTTTTTGTTCCTCTTTTGCTACTTCTATGCCACCAAAGCTTTCTAGAAGTGATGGTCAGTGCAGTCTGAGGAGACAGAGGATAGAATTTCCTTTGCCTGGGACTTTCTTTGCTAGTCAGAGAGCAGCAGTCCCAGTAGCCGTATTTGGTTTTATTTATTTGACAGAATCCCAGGGAGTCTGTTCTGGGAGAGGCACAGAAAAAGGGAGAGAAGAAACCTTTGGCTGTGTGGGTGGGAGGGAAATGCACTGAGCTGGACCTGTGTGGTCCTTGGAGTCCTGTTGCTGGAGATATAAAAGTGAAAAACCACTTTCTTCTTCACTTGGTGGAGCCAAAGCAAATCCCTGGGTGGCCTCTGGAGATGTGGAAATCGGGTTAGATTGGCCCCTCGCTTGCCAAGACATCAGCTTTCCACCAGAGCTTTTCCCTTCCAAACAGAGCCCTCCTATGCCTGTCCTTGAGGGAGCTCCACTCCAAGACATGACTATTTGAAGAGCACATGTTCATAGTTTCTTGGCCGGCATTTCTGTATTTGAAGCTGCTTTGCCAATTCTAGCCATACAAAAACCACACAAGTATTTTCTGAAAGCAAATTCCTTCTGGCTTCCTTCCATTTGTATTTTGCTTTGTCTTGTAACTTTTAGGTTGTATTTGGTCTCATTCTTACAGTTTCTCTTTACAGCTGTGAAAAATGAACTTTAAAAACAAGTGAAAGTCGAAGCTTGTGTGGCTCAAGAGTGGGGGCTTTAAAATAATAAAATATTTCAAGACTCAAAATCCAGAACGTGAGTAGTACCAACTGAGCTGGATCTCTAATGCTCTTTTTCTCTCATTATGGACTTGCTCAGGAACATTCATTGTATCAGCTACTTGCATGGGAGTTTTAGCTTCAAGAAAGTGTGAATCTTTTAATGAAACATAATTTCCAGGGACAGGTCCCCAGTGTGGCATGTGTCAGAAAGGACAAAGCAGAATGTGTATATTTTTGCCAGGTCCATTGAAATACTGTTCTCAGGACTTTCGGGGGAGGCAGGGGGGAACAACCAAAATCTTTCACAGAAGATCCGATTATTTTTTTGCAAGATCATCATAATCCTAAAAGTCATATCTGACAGCCCACACAAGGCTTTCTGCAACAGGGAAGTGGAACACCCGAAATGTCCATCAGTCACGCAGTGATGGGCGTCCAGTTGCACAGCTGGACTCTCCCTTTCCCACCAACAGTAGTTTTCGCTCTGCATATAGACAGACATTAGATGTAGTGTGAAAGAAGCATGTTATCTGTTTACTGTAACTTTATTTAAAGCTTTCTTATCAACCCAAAATTCTAGGATGTTGTCCCATTTCAGAATCTGAGCCAGCCACATTAGCTTTCAGACAGGTCTGGCTTTGCAGAATTGAAGTCGTTCAGATGAGTTTTCATCCCTTTTAATAGAATGAAAACCTGAGTATGACATGAGGGGCTCAAGAACGTAAAAAGAGTTCATTGTACTTTGGATGGAGCAAATTTCAGATTCAGGATGAAGGTCCAGTTACAATACAGCTTGACAAAGATCTGTCATCTGCACTGAAATGTAAAAGGAACTTCCTGGATGGCAAAGTTTAGTCCCCTGCTAATACCTGCGTTATATAATCCCCGTTATATTTAAAAAAAAAAAAAAAAAAGATTTACTTTAAAGGGACTTTTATTTTCAAAAAAAATAGATTGGGTCTTAGTAAAAAGGAAAAGACAAGATTGAAAGCTTTTCAGTCCTGGCACAGATGGGCAGATGAGTCTTGAAACAGGAAATGTAACAGCCTGAGTGATCTTCTGTGTGAAATCAAGGTCACTGAAGAATTTAAAGAGAGCAAGGTGAGAAGATCAGTCGCATGCCCAGCAGAAGCAGATAGGAGCTTCTGCTCTCTTTCATACTAACTGGAGAGGAATACAGGAGGTAGTGTAGGAAAATACTGTCTGCAGTGATAAAGCATCCTGTAAACCCTGTAATTCTGTGCCTCCTGTGAAGTATGCCAGAACCACAGCAGAAGAAGCACATGCCAGATTTGATTGACACTTTGCCAAGGGAAGGCAGAAGCACAGGAATGAAAGGGTTGTCATCCTCTCCTGGCAGCTCAAATGTCATACAGAGATAAAGGTTACTGCTAGTAACAAGTCCCATTTCCCAGGGGGAGAGCATGCAGCACCATGGCTCTTCACATATGGAAAGTGGTAGTGGAGCAGTGAGTTGGGTACACACACAGGCTTCAAGATTAACGGCAACAACAGAGTTGACTTCCCTGCTGTCACAATGCCATTTGCAGAAATTGCATGCTGTTCCTATCTGATCTCAATGCATCTGTGGGGACGTGGAAGGAAGACTACGCTCTTTGAAAAATGATGCACCCTACAAACAGGTGCTCTCGCCCTGTCACTGTGGGAGCATGACACTGGGCTTCATGGTGCTTTGATCATGCATCAGGATCAAAAATAGCACTGGTTTCTCTCGAGGGCTAGGAGAGCATCTGAAGTCCCAAGGTGTGGTGCAGGTAGGGTCATCAGAGCTCCAGTTTTCTTCAGAACTTGCCTCAGCCTCTCGTACCTGCTTAATTAGATTGAAATGATCAAGAAACCATTGACTTTGACTCTCCCAGTTCCACTTCTTGCTGCAAGCTGAGTCCTTCACAAAGATTAAAGTATGAAGGAGGAGAGACACTTCATTGGATGTTTAGAAGCTTCAGGAATGGATTGTTACACTAGGCAGAATGAACAATCCTGCGTTTTACTTAGTATTAAGTATTTCACCTTGATCATCTTTAACAATTGTTAGCTTGCTAACAATTAGCCAGCAAAGCCATCTTTGATGTGCAGATCTTGTCTATAAGAAGTCAAGAAAACTGAACACCATTTGGTCATCTCAGGGTTAGTGGGAAGGCAGATGAAATCACTCTTCTTGTGGTGTTGCCTTATGCCCAGAAGTAAATCTGGTTGGTGACAGATGCCCTCTACCTTTGCTCTCCACAAGGTAAAAGCAAGAGCATTTCAAGACTTTCTGGTTCGATCTTCTACATTTCTTGTTAGTTATTTTCAAATCACTAGCTTGAAAAGCCACTGTCTTTTACCTTTCCATAATACCCACCCTTCCCTCCCCTCTTCCCTCCACCTTTTTGTCTGTCTGCCTATCAGTCTGTCTGACTGATAGGATTAGTATAATGCTTGATTGAGTGCCGGTTGTCAATCAAGCCTCCCTGCCTTAACCACCAAACAACAGTCATTTGGGTAGCAAATTCTGTCCCAGGTAGGAGATCTGATGGAGAGAGGGATCGATTCAGCCTCCCAAGACTTGCCCTTATGAAAGAGGGGGCAAAATTGCTACTTCTGATTTCAGTCCTACTTTTAAATCCAGAACATCCCTGTCGGTCACTCGTGATGTGCACTATGTAGCAGCCAATGCTCCCCACCTCTCTGACAGGCTTAGTGGTGTTCTTCCTTTCCCACTTAGGAAGATTGAATTTCTTTCTGGTTTTCATTAGCTTTATCCCCTCAGTAGCCTAATAAACTCTGCAGCTGAAGCAGGGGAAGGAAGCAGGGGGTTTTCCCTGCCTTTGCTGCTCTGCAGGCAGCTGCAGCCACACTGGCGTGTGTGCTGTGCCATCGCGCGGTGCTGCCGCCGCACTGCGACCCCCTCCACATCCCCGGGACCAGCGCTGAGCCCAGCACTGCCAAATGGCTAATAACCCACAAATACAGCCTTCAAGACTGCTTTCATCCCTGTGAGCTGCTGCAGGCTGCAAAGCTTCCCACAGACCGGCACATTAAAAGCTCTTACAGAGAAATTGGCAAGTGGCGAAGGAAGAAGGTGATGGGCTCTGCCTAAAGGAGGGCTCGTGCCTGTCCTGACTCTCAGAGGCAGCAAAAACCCTAAATGTAGGGATGGGTTTTTGTTCTACAGAGCTGCTGTTTTCATTTTCATTTGGATCTGGGAGAGACACAAGGATTGTGTTTTAAGCATTCATTAGCACTATCAGTGAGCAGCCTTTGTCTGGTCCTTTGACAATTTCAGGGATGTAGGGCAATATTCTGCACAGTTGCTTCCTGCACTCTGGCTCCTGGCTTGTGCTAAGTTCTGGAAAACTTCATCTAGTGCTTCTCACTCTGTAAGTGATGGTAACATTAGTGAGATTAAAAACTGTAGGAAATATGTGTCTAATGGCATTCTAACGTATTTTCTAAATTGCATTATGTTTTCCAGGAGGCTCCACCAGGGAATAATCTGTCTCAGAGACTTGAACCTGCACAGTTTATTTGGCTTTTCTGTAGAAACAAACTTTGCAGGAATCTAAGTATCTCTACCATTCTTTCCTTCTGTTTGAAATTGACACAGTAGAAGTTTCAAAGACCTGAAATTCCCATACATTTTGCAAAAATAAGAAAAGATCAGAGAAGACTCTATTAGTGCTTTTACCCAGAATAAAGAGTGAACCATAAACTGACCCTTGATTAGACATCAAAGTATGCACTTGGGAGGGCAGCTCGAAGATGTAAGTCCATAGAATCACCATCTTCTTTTGATGTGCTGCTTGCAAAATGACATTATTCTTCCCTATGCATGCAAAGACAAAGCAACAGAAAGTGAACATCACAGGTGGTTCTCACACTGCTGCAATTTCCTAACCTGAGTCATTTTTACAAGGTCATGGCAATACCTTGAAATTGTTAGAATGGCATCTGGGCTGCCTTATTGATCTAGAGGATTCTGTTATCATTTCTGGTTTACAGTTTATTGAAGCAAGAAAGTACAGGCCCTGAAAATTTATGATCCAATATTTGTTCCTCAGGAATATTTATATTCTTATAAACATACAAAGAAAGAACTCTTACAGACAATTAATTTGTTCCACAAAATTATTTCATGTAAGGCCAAATACAGATATCCATGTTCCTAATGAAGAATACTCTTCTGAGTCATCACAGTCAAGCCAGCAAAACAATTTTAGAACAAAATTACCTATTGCCTATAGGTAGTAGGGAAATCTTGAAATCGATTCAGAAAAAAAAATTGTATCCAAACGAAGAGTGCGAACAAAACCACATACCAGAAATAGAGGTGACACATTACCAGAAGACTGGAAAAGGACCCAACCGTATCAAATCATTCTGCATAGTTTTGATTAGTCTTTATTAATATTCAAATCCTTTGAACCATAGGTTTGTGAGTCATAATATAACAGGAAGACCATGCCCATACTATATGCAAGCCAAAATAAGTTATTCCTATATAGCCATACCCATTCCTCTTGGTTCATTTCACCTCTTCCTTCCTACACTAATTGTCTTCATGAAGTTTTTGTTAGAGTCTCTGTTCTCTGGCACTTTATTTTTTTCAAATGATGAGGGGCTAAGGTTTCCATGCCAATTAGCAATTCAGTCAAATCCATCTTACTTCTTTTCATTTTTGGTTTTATTTCATCTGCCTTTGACTCCCTGAAACAATCCGGTTTAGCTTGAAGATTTTTTTCTTATTATTAATACAATGGCTCATTAGATTAATCTCTGCTTAAAATTCATGTTCTTCTCTCTCACCTCTGAGAGGCAACCACTGAAAAGCAGCCTCCTCTGATGTGTATTTACTAGCTGCTGAAGGTCACTTTCTGAAAAACCCATTTCCTTCCCCAAAAGTCAGAAGATTCAGGATGGATGGATGGATTATCCGGTCCTTCTCGTTTATAGCTTGCTGTTTTAGGTTTGAGGGGTTTGGGGTTTTTTTAATTGAAGAAGATTTAGAAATGCTTGCTGGAGTTCAGTGTTTGATATTCAAACCGTGTGTGCCAATGTGTCTTGACAAAGCAGACGTGCTCTGAAAATGATGACATTTCTACCCCCCTGGGCTGCAAAAGGAAACTTCTGTCCAGGCTCCAAAGATCTCTAGTGACATTAAAAGAGATTTTCATGAAGTGGAAGGCAAACACCATTAAAAGCTGTAATTTTTGCTCTTAAGAAATTATGCATATTTAACAGGATGTCTTTGAACTCATGCCACCTAAGTAGAAAAACAAACAGCTTTTTTGAGAATTTGAGGATTATTTTACATGAGAATTTAATTTGTTTAAATGGAAATGAATATGGATGAGGATATTTGAATAGGTTCAGTGTGTTCGTCAGTCACAATTGCCAAGCAGGGACTAATCTCGGTGATTAGTAAGGGTAGTGATAAAAATATGCTTGTACCCAATATGCCTCCTGATTGGCAGTTTATCGCTCTTAGAGGACCAGATGTCAAAAGCCATATGCTAATATTCAGCACAGAACAATCCTCTGGTTTACACTGTAAAATGCACCATCGTCGGCATGCGTCAGGCAAAAGGAGCATTTGCTGCAGCATTTGGCAGAGGGGGAGCTTCTGGGGCTGCTCCGGGCTCTGCTGCTGACTCCTGGCATCTTACAACGACGATCAGGGAAGGGGAGATGCAATATTTTACCTAAACTGCACTTCTTACTTTTTTAGACTAGGAATTATTTTCTCTTTATACAGCACCTGGCACAGTGCGGTTCTGCCTTGTTACTGGAGGTGCAGCAATGATGTTACTAAATGAGAATAAAAAAGTGCATTATGTGAGAAGTACATAAAAAAAAGAAAGAAGAAAAAAAGACCTGCAGATATCAATGTCTTATGTTGATATAGGATTTCAGTCTGTGATCTTCCTGAGCTGGGGAAGTTTACATTTTACTGGAACGATGAGTTTTTAATACATAATTAACAGTAAAAAAAATATTAACTGGTGCCTTTAAAGGTGGTAGGACAAGCAAAAAAAAAAAAAAAGCGGGGAGGGAAAAGTACACCCTTATACAGAGGCAAAGCCAGCTTCTGCCTTGGGTTAAACCTTCCAGCCCCCAAAATCAAAGTGACACTAGGTTTGACTGAAGGCAGTATTAGGGTCAGTTTATTCTGGTATCATTTTCCATGTGCTGAATATACTAATTATAAGTTACTGGTAATGCTAGCCATAATGCCAGGGAAAGAAGTGCCAAAGCCATCAGCACTCACTTTCCACCTGATCAGACTAAAGGGGCAGCAAGGAGCAGGTTTCTTTCCCTACAAGCCAGGCCGTAGTGATCTGGAGAATTAACGAGATTTCCAGTCTCCAGCCACTGCCAGCAATAAACAAACCCACCAAACTGTTTTTAAAGACAGTGGTGTTCTGCAACATGCTCCTGCAATTTCCTTAGGATTATGCTGAAGTTTCAAGTCCTTCTGATTTGAGAGTTTCTGCAGAAAAAAACTTTTTCAAAGATCAGTTGGGCTGAACTGCAGTCACAGTGGCTGTTCTTAAAGGTTGTTATCCTAATTTTACATCCCATTCCCTTGTACAGAGACTAAGATGAGCACAATTTTGTGCCTGCATAATTTCATCTCCAATTGCATCTACAGCCATAGCATAAATGGGAAGTGTCTCTTTGATTCGTCTCCATTCCAGGCGCTCTTCTGATGCAAGATGAGAATAAAAGCCTTAGACAAAAGATCACACGAATTCCTCTTCTTTAAGGAGAATACTTGGGTTTCTATGTGTTGAAAGAAGCTTGAATTTCAAACTTTTGGGGGAGTTGGTCTGGAGCACATTTAAATTGCAAGAGAAGATATGCACTGATAGTCCTGCTCTTGTACAGGTGTCGTACATCTGGCGTGAGCTTCCCCTTCGCACTAGGGCTTTGCAGTTCTCTGTCTCACTCTGAAGGAAGAACTGATACCATGCTCTGGGGGGAGGAGATATTAATCCAGTTCTTATGCTATCCCCCTCCCTCTTTCTTTTTTCAAAGCAGCAATATAGTGAGGTCATATGTTTCTCTAACATTCCTCTCATTGGTGTCATTTTATTTTCATGAGTTGTGTATTGCCACACTGATTAAGGAGGGCTTAATGGACCGTCACATCTCCATTAGCTTCACCTTGTGTTACTCTTGGAGGGTGTGTCATGCACAGGGAGGACTTAACAGGAAGGAACTTGATGGGGGAAAACAAGCTCCAGGAGGCAAATGATCCTGTGCATCTGTAGGAGACAGAAGTGTTTGAGGACTTGGGGGTGTGTTATATGATCTCAATCCCTAGTCCATGGATTTTGCCTGTCTTATTATTATTGGTTTTCCCTTTTTGTTTTTAGCTTTGTTGGGAGATGATGTTGGCAGAACGTGTTGGAAGGCCACAGGCTGCAGAGGATGCTGTTGGCCAAGAGGTATTGATCACTGCAACCGTGCTTTTGGAGTTGTGATGGTTGAGGAAAAAAAGGAGGCTCGTAATGGGATCTGCAGGCAGTGTGCACACTTCTGCACAGATAGGTGCCCCTTTTTATAGTAAGATAGAGAAAAGTTGCAGACTGTGCTGTCAGGGAACAATGCACACCGCAACACGTGGAGGTATTTTACCAGACTTTGAACCAGGGCTGGTTTGGAGCCTGCCAGCTGGGAAATGTAGGCAGAGTTAGTATGCAAACCTTGCACCACACTATTGATGTGCCCTGTAACACCTTAGCTTTAATGTACTTCTTGAAAGCTTGTTTACTATTTCACTAAAAAGCTTTGAGAAGGTGAAACTTCAGTAAGAATGGAAAGACTTGCCTACTGTCTTAAGCTGGTAAGCAGAATTTGCTCTGATCTGGTCTGGTCTGTTTGTAAGAACTGGTCCTGTGCTGCTTGAATTTTTGCAGTGTTGTTCAGGCTAGTAGTTTTATTAACTGCTTTTCCAATACTGTATTATAAATCCACTAATTGATTTGGTTCTGGCTATATTGACTTGATGAGTGGTGTTCCACAGTCCTGGTTTTTAAGGATAGTAGTTAAAGAGTTTATTGAAAAGACTAACAAAATTACAGTGGTTTGTTTATGGCCAACTAAACTTTTTAAAAGGATGTAGGCTAAAAAGGTTTTTTCCTGAAGTATAGCCACTTGTAGTTTGGTCTTTTGTTTTACAAGGGGAAAAAAAATCAGCCCAGGTTGAAACTTCATAATGCTTTCTCTGCAGTATAAACAAGAAATGCTGAAGCCTTCTCCTGTGTGTTCCAACTAGTCCCTTAACAAAATTATTTACGGTTAGGACAAGGTCTATACGGACACAGAGATTTTTTTTTCACGTACTTCGGTAAGGTGACCAAAATCAATGACTTAAAAGGTCCAGAGCATTGCACCTCAGAATAGCCTGGTCCCTGAAAGTGGTTTGAAAAGTTACTTAAAATCTTGCTGTGAATCATAACAGATTAGCCCCTTTAAACACCAAAATATTTATAAGAATCTAGCTGAAGAAAGTGAGCTGTCAAGAGCTAAATAGTTGAGGGACTCCTGAATTATCCTAGGTTGGATCAAATTTTTTTAAAGAGGTAGGAATATAGGGAACCATAACCGCACACAGAGATAATTCTCTCTAGAGATATTAATTAATTTCTGACTGCTAAAAATCACGTGACTTTGGAATTAACAAAGATGAAACTTCCCTTTCATTTGTTACAATGCCATATATTCTGCGCTGTTAGCACTAATACAATAGATATGTTTTATTTTTTCAGCATATACTCTAGGAGGTCATCTAATTTTAAAGCTTCTGATGCCTCCAAATGTAATGATTCTCAGGGGGAAAAGGTCTCTCAAGTTTGGGTCACTGAATCATACCAAGTAATGGAGATCTACAAGCCCCAGCCCTGTAAGCCTTTCGTTTGCAATTCTTTTGAAGCACCCTTTTTATGTCTGAGTCACCTTGCTAGCAAGTACACTTGGTCAAGGGAGGATGGTGCTCTCAAGGGGGTTATTCAGAGTCTGTTGGTTAAGCTGACTCAGAATGACCTTGGTATGGCTGAGACTTTCTATATCTATTTGAAACCCCATTCTTTATCCTGGCTCGGCTCCCAGCTAAACCCAGAGCCTACTTCATGATCATAACAAGGCTGACTTGTGTCACTTTGGGGAGCGCAAAGGAGATTATTTGTTAAATGGGAGCTGGGGAATCACTAGCTCTGGCTAGGACACCATCTCCAGATGCTCCAGAGACGCAATGGGCTGTGCCAAGCTGCCCAGGCTCCTGACTGCATGAAATGGCAGCAAGTGAAGACAAACGGCTCTGGGCAGTGCGATACTGAGCTTTGTGTGCTTTCGTAACACGGCTTTTGTGACTGAAGACAGCATCTTTGTGTCTTAAGGGATGCCTACCCAGGGTAAAACTGAGAGCATGGCTAGATGTTGCTAGGCTTGCCTTCTAAATGGGTTGTTCTGAAAAATCAACATAGGCTGGACAGGATGTGGTCTCATCTTTTTCCTGACACTCTGATTTTCTTTTTTTTTTTTTTTCTTTAACACCTTAAGGCCTTATTTCCTGATCCTGGCATCACTCCTTGCGGGGTCTTTTGAGAAGCAGCTGTCACCTTGGCCTGCTTTGTGCCCTCTCCCAGTCACAGGGGAGAAGCAGATGGAAGCTTTGGGCTGCTTTGTTTTTTAGACATAGTACATTAAGAAAATAATGGCTTCCATAGCCAAGGGTGGCTTCTAGCCAGGCCAGAGGCCAAAACATTTGTTTGCACCATATGTGACTCAAGTGCTAAGCTTTAAGAAATGTCCAATGGCTCAAAGTATGGGTACAGAAAGAGTTTGTTGTCTGTACTCTGTGAGAAAGGCGTGGTGAGATGCAGGTAGGAGCTTTGTGTAAGAGGGAGGTGGTGGAGAGCTGGCTGCTGAGGGGGTCTCTGAGGTGTTTATCTCTCCCCAGGTACTCTACAGGGAGCCTTGGCAAACCTGTGCAGCACTTCAGTCCCTCACTACTTCTATGTATTTAGATCTAAATGTGTCAGAAACCCAAATCCTTTCTAATCTTCTCATTTTGTTTTGCTGAAGTTATCAGTTATCCACGTAGTCTGTGTATGCTGATTGTAACAGCATTTTTTTTTTAAATGGAGGAAGGGGGAGACAATTCATCTATTGGCTTATTCATTTTGATTTCCCCAAAGTATTACTGGAGGCAATATTTTCCCAAGCATAGCTCTTCTGAGGCTAAAGAAAAGTTGGAAACATAGAAATATCACTAGAGTTCAACTGAATTACTTGTGCTAAAACAGTCCTTTCCTAAGCAGACTCTGGAAATTAGCCCTGCGCTCCTGCAGGGTGTTGTGAATCATTACATTTGCTGCTTTAATTTAGAAGTGCAAGTACTTTTTTCATTTCTCAAGCCCTGCAAAGCTGTTTCTAAGGCAATTCCTGCAGCTTTTGGATAGTCCGAATTGATCCCAGATTCAGAGCAGTCTTGAAATCCTTTCCAGGTCCCCTTGGCAGCTGCTGCTCCCAAAATGGCTGGAGTGGCCATCTGTCATGTTTAAGCCTACAAATGTCAAATATCCAGGATGAAAATGATCGAGAGGAGGCTGCTAACTCTTCCCAGCTGTATCTGTCAGTTGAATGAAAAATGACCTTTCCCTGCACGTCTGAACTGTGGACAGTCAGCATCGGTGTGGTTGGGCTCCCTGCTCTCCTGGCTCTTCTGCCTCTTGACTGTCCCGGTTGTGCTCACACCAGAGGTGCCTGCTCTTCTTCCTAAATTCTTCTCCCCTAGTAAGGGGAGAGTAAGGAGCTGAGTAGATAAGGAATTAAATTTTAATGCTTACTGATGCCACAGGCTTTCCCTAGCTCCAGCTAGGCTGTTTCTATCCTGCCTGCACTGGGAAGTGCTTGAAGTTGAAGCACTTACACATTAGGTGGTGCTAAACTCTAATAAATGCAGGCAAAGTGATTACTGGAGCTGTTACCCATCCTACTTGCTGCACTTGGCAAGGCTCCGCACTCATCTTCATGCTGTGAGTGCCGCCCTACAGCACCGATAGCCAGTTCAGAGGCTTGCCAGTTCGCAGTTAAACTTGCCATCAAATAATTGTAGATAAAAAGTTTCCTGACTACTCATTTTTCTAGAATTACAGCTGATATTACCAAACTTAGGAACCTGAATTTAATGTTTTGGGACTTTTGTACTCTCAGGGCTGCTCCCAGGGTGGGAATAGTTAAATGGAATGGATGGGGGGGTGAAACTTTATTAATGAAAGGAATATGAAGATACCTGAGTTGTTGTCCTAGGGGATCCTAGTGAAGCTGCCACCGAGCAAAATTTACAACTGTCATTCACAAAACTACTCTGTTTTGATGGTTTTAATAAATCTACTTAGCTATCATCTAGGGTTATAGTGGGAACAGGTACCTCTCAGGAGCTGCCTTGCACTTCCAAGTCACTTCTCTACTACTGCTCTTATAAGCAGTCCCTCTTTGGACCAAAACCCCATCTCTTCTGCTTTAAACTTCTCCCAAACACTTGTTGAATAAATCGCCATTCTATGTGCAACAGATGGGTAGAAAAGTTACCTTTATACTCGTCTTCCTGCATCAGCAAAGTGGAAATTCCCTTTGGCTCTGAAAGTATCAAGAAAAAAATCCACAGATGACATTGCTTTTTTGGGTCACGGGGGATAATCATAGAGGATCTATTCTAATGTCTGGGCTAGATGAGGAAGATACTGGAAGAGGTAGGAGAAGTTGTCATGCTTACCTGACTAAGGGCTACCTGCCTGAACTCTTCTAGCTACATCTCTGTTGCATTTGAGAGGCAGGATAACGGTGAACCTCCAGTAGAGCTGAAGACTGTTCTGCAGGACATGAGGGAAGATGTCCGTGGTCTTCCCTGCATACTACTGAGCACCCTTTTTTCATGCTCTGCACACACCTGAACAAGCTGTCTCCAGGCTCCATGAAAGGTAGTGGGATGCAGCGAGGGCTGGCACGGAGTAAACTGTACTTGCCGCCACCCATCAGACTTTGCTGTTAAAACATTTGAGAATCACAGAAAGGCTCCTTTGAGTCCTATTGCACGGGCAAAGCTTTGAGTTAGGAGATCAGGACCTTACAGGATAATCGTGGACAGCATTAGAAATGAAGGCATATAAAATAGCTGAAGAGATGCTTTGAAACAAGCTGCCAAATAATGAATAATCACAGAGAATTTAAATGAGACCCATAGTACAGCCTTTTGTTTCTTAAGGCAACCTACCTCTCTTGGACTCCTTTTTTCCCCTCTGAGAACAAAAGGCAGAATCAATAAGCCAGTCAATGAGACTACTGGAAACCACTTTGAAGTTTGTGATGAAAGAGAATTTTCCTTCCTGTTTGAATTGCAGATTCCTTAGCACAAAACATGGCTGGTTCACTTCCACCTCAGCAAATCCGATTGAGGCGTCTAAGCTCCTATCTCACCCCACTGCCCGACCCTCCTGAGCGCAGCTCCACTGAGTGAGTTGAACCAGCTGCAGTCTGCACTGCGGACATCGCTTTTCAGAGTAGGGGCTGACTCTATTGTTTCACCATCCCAGCTCTCAGGAAGTTTTGATGTGGCCATTTTAAAGGCTTTATATGTTATCTGGGAGGGTGGGAATTGTTTTTCAAGCAGTCCTAAGCTCTTTAGCCTTCTGGTTTTTGCTTTTAGTTTGTGCGCAAGGGTCAAGAGAGCTGCAATAGCACTATAATCTTTAGTGGCAACATAAGTGTTAAGTTGCATGTAAATTAGCACTCGATAGCCCCAAACAGTTAATGAACTATTGGTTAGAAACTGGTTGGGGGAAAAATGCCTAATTCCTAAATATGAACAAGTTTGAGTGCTACAAACCATATCAGTCTTACTTTTAGTTTTTAAATATATAACAGGATGAAGCTGGTTCTCTTCTGACTTTCTAGCTCATACCTGGAGGACAGTACCACTTTGATTCTGGCAACGAGGGGGTGTTTGCTCACTACTTGGCTCCTACTTTACAGATGCACAGTTTCTCTTTGGCAATTTCAGAACTGTTCGGTGGCACAGCACCAGCAAAGTAACTAGTGTATGGTTAACAGGGGGTGATTACATTTTAATCTTACAATGGGTAGAGCTTCTCATCCTTTGCTGTCATTGTAAGTTAGAGACATGGGTGGTCTTTATGAGTGTGCAGTCATGTAATACAAGATTGTCCTTGACCAGGGCAGCTCTCATTCAAAGTATCCCAGACAGGAGTAGCTTCTGTGCTCTGAATGTTTGTGGCACCTGGCAGTTTCCTCTCCCTTGAGGCTCCTTAATATAGTCACTAATTAATATTTCACCTCACTCAAAGATGAGACCTGAGATAGCAAGTTCCAGCCAGATTAGAAATTGGCAGAGCAGAATTTATCCATAAAAACTATCTTGCTAGCACTGGAGGGTCTATAACCTGTTCCTGCATCTGACTGCACGATCATTAAGCCTTCAGTTGGAAAACAAGAGCCTTTCAACCCAGCAGGGCCTGCTTTCTGTCTGCAGTGGTTTGTGCTGCTAATCTAGTGGGACCCAGGAGACCTGGCCACATCCCACCTAGCAACTCCATGTACAAATCTTGGGTCCTTCAACTAATCTCCCTTTTAGAGGGCAAATGCAGAATGACAAACTTTGGTGCCTCATCTTACTAATGGTAAGATGGACCCAGGACGAACAGCATTCCAGAGAGGCTTGAGAGAGGACATCCTCTCCACCTTCCCTCAGCCTCTCCCAAATGCGCTCCAAAGGACCCAGGTATGCCCCAGGCTTCAGCTGAAGCCTTTTAGTGTCCCTGTCACTGCCTTACTGCTCACAGAAATCCCTACCAGCCCAGTCATTTCTGAAGCAAGTTCACACAACAGAAGTGCCCTGCTACTGCAAGTTGCCTTAAACACTTGGGTTCCTCCTAAGTTAAGATAAAGCAGCAGGGAGTCATCTTCAAGTGGAGGGTGGGAAAGAAAAGGTTAACCAACTAACTGCAAAACCATTCTCTTTAACCAAAGGCAGGGAGGCACACTGCATTTTTTTATAGCTTGGGATAGAAAAGTGCACAGTATGTGGCACTGATGCAGAGTGAATGTTTCATGAGCTGGCCTCCTAACAGACATCTCCCTGAGAGGAAGGAGCTGGCGTGGTGGTGACAGCCTGAGTGCCCGCAGGAGCGGGCCACGAAGACTCTGGTAGCTGAGGCAGCTCTCACAGAACCTGGGGATTTTCCTCCTTGGACTTCCATAGCTTTTTGTTACATAAATGTTTGGCCCCTTCTCAGCAGAAGGGTGCAGCGCATGCAGCAAATGTTGCACTGACAGACACCGGAGCCAGACGCTACCAGTGATGTGGTGGCAGATCTGAAGACTGTGAGCCTGCTTGTCCTGTACTCGTGAACGCATGAATGATTGAATGCTCTGTCAGACCACGCTCTTATTTTTAGCGGCATTGTTGCAAATGCCCTATGTGCTACAGAAATATCTCTCTCAAAAAAATATCGTTTGCAACCTAATTTTAACATGGTTAGCAGAGTTTGCAAATATAATAGCCTTGGAAAAACTGTGTGGGGGAAAAACCTTTCATTTAGTTTACTGAGACTGTTATTATTCTACCTCTTATGCTATCTTGGATCTATGGCAGCAGGACAGGTTAGAGAAAAGTTCTTGTCACGGCTTGCAGTGAAAACAGCCAGTGTGGCAAAGGAACCAAAAAACAGGGATAAGAAAACAAGTGATATATGTCTCTGTAGCATACTTCAGCCAGGTATTTAAAAAACGTCAAACATCAGGGTATTGTTTCAGCTTCCTGGCGTCTAATACAGATGTCAGATTTGGGGTTTTTTCAGAGTAACTAAGTAAATTACTCCACGTTCTTCTCCTAGAAAATCACTTTGTCCGTTCCAGTTACCAGTGAACGATAAGGCATCTTTTCCCCCAAGTGATGCAGATGCCAAGGTCCTTTTCATAGTCGCACCACCAGACAGTGCTGAAAAGTCTTTTCCCTGATGACAGCACAGTGATGCTCACCACTCACAAATGAGATGTAAAAGTCAATGCTGTGTCTTACAATGTCACACTGAATAGACTGAAATATTAAGCTGGCCAGAGCACTGAGCTAGCATGAAGAAACAAGGCTTGGAGCATGGAAGGACGAGGGTTACAATGCTTACACCGCCTGGCAAGGGGATCAAGTTTTGTCATTTATTCTGTACAGAACTTGAGCGGGATCTTAGTGGGCTCGTCTGGAGGTCAGAGGTGCTACTGCTGCCTGTGTGAACACTTGTGTGACCATTTTGCTATTTGGTCTGGCCCCGGGAAGCTCCAGCGACCACTAAAATCGAGGTATTGCTTCCTGGCCTCCTGCTGAACAGGGGAGCTGCCTCCCGCCGAGAGCTGCCTGGACGCTGCCCGGGGCAGGAGGGTGTTGTTATATGAGTCGCCACTGAGTGTCCTCACTTGCTTGCTTTTTGGATCAGCTAGAAAAACGGAGGGCTCTTGTTTCAGAAAGCACAGAAGCTAAGAAGCAAGACCTGAGTAGCTGCATTTTTTACGTCAGGGGTTAATCTTCAAAATTAAGCCCTCTCCAGGCTCTGACCGCGCACCTTGGGGTTGGCAGCATCTCTCCTGATGCCTGTTGGGTTTGAATGGCTTCAGGATGTGACCCACACTTGTAGATAGTGTAATCCACATTCAGGGGCTTGGCTTAGCTCCTCTGAAGCCTGTGGAGCGTGGCAAACTCTAACGTGTAGGGCCTGATACAGAGCTGAAAATCCCTGGGAATCCCTCTTGATCCAAAGAGCATGGCTGTGTCGTTGTGGATAAGCAAGCGCAAACGCTTTCATACCGTATCTGCTAATGAGTTACTGAACAGATTGTATTAGTCTCATTTTGGGCTCCGATTCTGTAAAACATCAGTGTGTGCTTCGTGCTGAAGGCAATTGCCCCCTCGCATGTTTACTGATAACTAAATGGTCAATTGGGAAACCTCACGTAGTTCTCTGTGTTTATTTCAGACTGAAGGAGAGCTACCTGTCTGGGGTTTTTCAGCTGTCCCTGTTAAGCTAGTTATAGCATATCTACCTTTAAACTTCACCTAGCTTATGAATAAAATCTTACTCCCTAGATGTCTAAAGCTGGAAAGAATAAGATCTATGCCCACCAGCTCATGTATTATGATCTCCTGCACATCGCAGGCCATTTAATACCACGTGGAATTGCAGAGGAATCACTTCACGCTTCCCCTTGCCCAATTCCTGAAAACTGAAATGGGTCTCTGTAATGGGAATTATTTTAATAAATGTAATCAATGAATGTATTACTAATTTGTTAATTTCAGTATGATAACTATCGCTCACCTTAAAGAAACGTCTTCATAGCATTTATATTATGCAAAAAAGGAGATGCAAAAGTTTTCACCAGCCTGGACAGAGAAGGGATTGAACCAGAGCTCCATGTTGTGGATCAGCCCCAGGCTTTGGCACACTAATTGTTGTGGGGAATCTTTCTTTTCCATCCTCGGGACTGGGAAGTCCTGAAAGCTTTACTTCTGTAGCTGGTGGAAGACAAAAACGTATTTCAAAACCGAACCCTTTCATGAAGGAACAACATTGTATTTCAGACGATCCTAATTTTACCAAGTTCCCCTATTTGAAGGTCAAAAACTGTGGGGTTTTTTTCAGATCTTATACAAAGGCATCTTGTCTCTATACAAAAGCACAAATGGGAGAAAATCCAGCCCTTCCACCAGGGATTTGTTCCAATGATAAACACCGACTTTGGTTTAGAATACTTTGCCTTATTTCTCTTGTGAAACTTTTCCAGCTTCAGTTTTCAGCAAGTTGTTCAAGTACTGCTATTCCCTGCTAGGGTAAAGTCCAGAGGGACAAAATTTCCTGTTAATGGGGAATATTTGAACGCATCGATTCATGAGTTGGACTTTCACCCAGTAATTCCACCAACAATTTAGTAGCATAATAAGAGGATTACCTCCTTCAGTTCCCATTCTTGTTCCCGAAACTCGTCAGTCCAAAGTCTTCTAATTATTTTCTCGGGCTTCCGACCTTTGTCCAATTGAGCATTGACTTGTACAATTGTATCTGACAACATTTTAAGTCTATTTAAATCCAGCTTAATTTGATCTTTCTCCTTTGCTATGTGATTCTTGATTCCTTTTCTTTGTCCAGCCAAATCTCAGGACACGGGCCTCTAACCTGATCCTTTTTCTTATGAGTTGTTAGGATCCAGCTTGTTGCTATTTGGAGCTAGTTGGCAGAGCTGCTTTTGTGTGCAAGATCAGGACCAGAGCTGAAAAAACAGAAGCATTTATTTCTCCAGTGTAGTCTGAGAGCAGCTGGCAGGCTTGGGCTGTCACTAGTGTATTAGGTGTGAAATATCCGCTATCTTTAACTAGGTGAATCTCTGACAGCAGAGCCTGTTCCAGCAACAGGACGGCATCAATGGGCCAATTTTCTGTGTAACCGTAAATCACACCGCATTTCTTCATAGAAGAGAAAACCCACTGAGAGAACTGATTCTATTTGGGTGAGTTGTGCTGAAAGAATATTGCTATTTTAGAAATAACCATTATTTGGCTTGATTTGATGTGGAATACAATAAAGCCCAAGCCGAATTATGCAGGGTTACTATAATTATTTTGAAAGCTCAGCATGGAAAAATTTGTAACAGCTCATGTGCTCACATCAGGGATCATTTCAATTTTACCCTCATGAACAGTTGTTCATTCATTGCTGATTGCAACAATCTTTTAATCAAGAAAACAGCGTGGATATTTTACTCCAGCTGGTAACAGGGGTTGGGGGAAATGGTGAGATTAATTTTACAAGCTGAATTTGAGAACTGAATTTCTTCAAAGTAATGGTACTTGCTAAATAGAAAGAAGTGGCTTTAAAACTTCTTTAAAAGGAAAGATTTTGTCAAATTCAGCCTTTAAGTAGTGTGTTGCAAATGTGCTCGGATCCTAGAAGGAGCAATGGGAAGGTCTGTGTCACAGGCAGCCTACAGAGGCGGCTTTTCCCCATTGCTTTTCATGTGGCAGCAATGGGCAGGAGCTCTGGTTTGCTTCACCAGCAACAAATTACAAATCACTAAGTGAATGAGCCAGCATACAACAAAACAGCTGGAAGCAAAGGTCTCCCCGTCCATTCTCCTCACTGCTCAAATTAGCTCATGCAGTACTTGCTTACTCGTCAGTATCCAAACCCAGCATCTTACTGAGTACCTTAAAGGCTGGTGTTATTTGACAACAAAAAGGTGGACAGATGCTGCAGCTGGCTTCCCAGACAGGTAGATGTAGGGAGGGGACAAAATAACAAGTTTTCTTCTGTGTTCTCAAAGTCCCATATCCTTTGCAGGTTACTCACCATCACAGCTGTCTGCAAAGCACCTTTCATTATTTTCCCATTCTTAATGTGAAAGAGGGGAGAAAGACAGCCAGGAGGATCTCTTTAGATGATGTTGTCATCGACTTTTGAGGGGTTTTCCCCCTGGAAAACGTTGGGGTTAAAAGTGTTAGAGGTGTCTACTGAAAGCACGAAGATTCTTGACGAAACCAGTTTTGAGGGTTCCCCCCCCAAAACACACACACACACACACACACACACACTTTTTCAACAGAAAATGGCACTCCTGGAGGAAAGAAACCCAACTTTTCTGACCACTGTTTGACCAGCTCCAGGACTATGACAAATCCTTCAGGTCCTTATTATAGTCTGATGGTGTCTCCCATCATCATTTTTAAGCAGGGTCCTCCAGGTATGAATGGCACAAGCAACAGCACTTGCATTGCAGAGCTGCCTTGAAGGAGGACTTATTTGGGTGTCACCAGTGCCAAGTCAGTGTTCAGCTTCGGGTTGTTGCATGGCTCAGCTGCCTGCCCTTACTGTGCTGGCTTGTGCCTGCTCTGGCTCTGCTGTGGACCAGTTTGGATCCATGCTTCCTGATGGGGACACGGGTTCACCTCTCTGAGAGTAGGATGCTGGTTAGACTTCTACTCACATGGCCCATCTGAGGAGACAAGAGCAAAGGAGAGGTTACTCCACAGACCTCACAACTGGTTTCAGTGACCAAGTTTGGGAACATGTGAATGAGACACCCAAGCTGTGAGAATCTAGTCTCAATTCAGACTCGTGAAAATAGGGAGGTATGGAACAGGACCAAAGCCCTGCCAAGCCACGCAAATATCTGTTTTGCGATCAGGAGATACGAATAAGTAGCCTATACTGAAATGGGACACTCTGCTTTTGTAAGTGTTTTTGTAATCTAGTAAGCAGAGGAAAAGCTGCCTCAAAGGTGTATTTTTTACCAGTGAAGTGACACTAAGTTATGTACAACTTAGGATCTTTTCCATCAAGTATAAAAGGTTATGGCCAAGATGTTTTAGCCTTTCCAGGCACAGGTGGAGTGATGCCAGATATCAAAGGTGCAACTGAGAGGCTTCCCTCCTCCCTGCCCCAGTAAACTCTTGGTGGCTTCACTGGGAATCTTGCATAGCTGCAGAATTCAGGTTGGGGCCAGTTATCGTTAATACAATAAAAGGCAAATAAGAAATCCCTGGTTAGGTATGTCATTACTACCTGTTTTCACAGCCTACTCTCCAGACAGGTTGGGTTTAGGGGTTTGGTTTTTCTATTGCCTCTTCTGGAATGCTGATAGGGACTGGGAGACCTGAACCTATTCAAATTTATCTCTTGATATTTCTCATTCATTTGCATATTAAGATTATTCCATAATGAGAAAACGTTTGGATTTGTCATACAGAATCAAACAGCTTTGATATGCCATACTTCACCCTACCTGGTATCTTCTACATGGAGGGAGTATAAATTGACTTCTGTCATGGTGATATTTTCCTTATCTTTTTAGTGGCATGAAAACTGGCAAGTAAATCTCCCATAGAAGCTCCCAGCACAAAAATGAAACTGAAATATTTAATCCCCATGGAAACAGCTTATCATGGATGGAGGATTTCCCCCAAAATCAGATTTTGAGCTTCCAAGAACACATCCTGGAAATGGTGATTTCACATCAAAGCTGAAAAAGGGAGTGGGAGGAGGAGAGAGGAGTTTTGGGGGAGGAGGGGGAACCTGACTGCTGGTGTTCCTGCAGCCTCTGCAGTCTCAGCCTCGGAGATCTAACTCCTGTGGATTTAGTGTACATGTGAGCACTTGCACAGATTTTAAGCACTCCAGGCAGAAGTGCCATTGTTAGGTATTTAATCTGAAAGCAAAGAGGATCCTCCTTCTTCCTTTCAAATCTAAATCCCTTGTTAGCTTAATTTCTTAAGAGAGGAACACAATCAGATGGTTTTTTCCTCAATACAATTGAGAGTCAGGCTTTTTTTTTCTTCACTCCCAAAGAAAAGAAAAGTATGAGTTACAAAGGAATGCTTACTTTTATTTGTAGCTTTTTTCTGATTACTGAAGTGCACGTGATGTGTCAACTCCTTAAATCCCTTTATCCTGTGCCTGAGTCTGTACTCTTCCAAGGATTTTATTTTCAGTCTGCTGCGTCACTTTCTGCTTTCCTCAGAGGTTTTTCTTTTAATTGCAACATTTTAAAACTTGGCACCTGCATACCATTGCACATCAAGACTGTTGTCTTTTAAGCCTTAGATTTCCCCTCCTGTTAGTGGATCTCTACTTCAAGGAAACGATGCAATGCGCTCGATTGCTTATGTCATCCTCCAGTGGCAGTAGAAAGGAAAATCTCTCATGAATGGCCCGGACCCCTTTCCACAACCCATGGGTGAACTAGGTCCCCCTGCCCCTGTCACCCAGCAATTATTTTCTTTCTGAAAGTGACTGAATTTTCCTCACACTCTGTTATGGTATTTCCTCAAATGCCTCGAGTCATGACACTTGGACTTCTCTTTTCCCTGGCTTCTTTGTGGCTTGAGAAATGCTGATCAGGCTCTCAAATCATGTAAAAGCTCATGATCTTTGCACTGAGGGGGAATGAACAGGTCCCAGCTAGTAGCCCACGTCAGAGCCTTTTATTTCTAGTCTTGCTGATTGGGATCTTGGCTGGGGTCTGAGTAAAAACTGACATTACTTGAGAGCTGATTTTTAAATGAGCTGGTAGCTTCTATCTTCTAAAGGGGCATGGCTGATACAGGATACTGGAAATTTTGGTGACACACTCTCAACAGAAAAGAGGCCAGGGATTGAATTAGCATGCAATCTGAATCACTGGAGCATGCTGAAGCATCTCTTTAGATCAGATTAACATCTTGTCAGTGCAAACAACCCCCACATGCTCATTCAGGACACACTTTGGATTATTCCTTGGAACACAGACTGTCACAGAATTCAAAAGATTACATCCTCAGATATCAAGACCTGTACAAGCAACATCCATTATCCAAACAAATTTCAGAGTGGCAATATGCTGAGGGTGAGATGGAGCCTCGACGCTGCAAGCAACTTTGCAAGCATTCGTGCAGCTATACTCAAGCAGAGGTTCTTACAGTATTAGGACTCTTCATCAGGAGACGTCCACTGAAGTCCTTTGACCCTCAGCTTTGTTTCTTGCAAAGAGATATTTGTAAAAATGTACGGCCTTCCATAAACACCACCCAGGCCTGGTGAGCAAGGGGATGGGGAGAGAAGCTGAGTCCTCACTCAGGCAACGTATGATTGATTTCCCTCTGAAAAGAAATAGTTCACTTTTATCAGAATTTGGCAGCAAGCAGAAGAAACGTGAAAAGTAGCTCAATTCAAGCAGCATCCCGATAAGGTCTCCACATGGTGCCTGGGTGCTGGGCGAAAAGTGACTCTTCAGGACGAAATCATTAGTCTGCCTTTGAAACCGTTCCAGACTCAACTCCCTTTTCAGGAAGCACCAAAAAAGAAGGTAACTTGTACCAACCATGATGGCAGTTCTAGTGACTTTCCATTTCAAGACGGTCTTTTTTTGAGTAAGGAATATAAGTTCGTTTGTGACCTGATCTAATGCCTGGCAGATTCACTGAGCTGTGAGTAAGTTTTCTCCTTCTAAAATTTGCTGTGCTTGAAGGTTTCCCATCAACCACCTTTAAAACAGTGGGGCAAAGAGCCTTTGTTTTTCCATTTTCCATATGTGAAATGAGATAACGGTTCCTCTGAGGCTTGATTTACTGATGTTTTTAAAGCTCATGGTAGTTTCTGCTTGGGGATTTCAAAGTGCTGCACTTCTGTCTAGTGTAAGTACTCTGACTTCAGCAAAGCTATGAACTAGATTAATATCTCCATCTTGTGCTAGTAACTCCTAACTAATCTTATTAAATCCTTTCCAGACCCAGATCAATATCTGAAATGCACTCTGTCCTGTAATTAATCTGATGAGCCATGCTATCCACGTTTACAGGTCCCTTCAAATTTTTCTTTAGAGGTTTTATTTTAAAATTAAACTAGTTTAGCAGAAACAGGGTCATGATCTGTGTTTCTTGGTAGCTTTTTCATGCCCTTATTAAATAACCTGTACTGAGTGCACTCAGTAATTCAATGATCCTGCCCTGGTGAATAGAGTTGGATACCAGCATCTTAAAGACCCTGCACAGGGGCAAGTCTGGCAGTTTGATGGCTCATGTGTGAAAGGCATTGGTCAGACCAGCCTGACAGATGTGTGGATTTGTCCCTCAGAGACATAAATGCGTGATGAAATGTCTGTACCTACATGAGTTAGAGTAGCATCATGTCAGCACTCCTGGCTCCTACCTCATGAAGTCATGAGTCTATGACCTATGCTATGGTCTGCTTCAGCTCTTGAGGGCAGGGTCTACTTCTTGGTGAGGACAGTCTTCTGACACCTTTCTCTTTTTGGAGCAAAGGGCTGTTCAGCAACAGCCCCATTGACCCATGGTGGACTACAGTACTACTAATTGGTGAGGGCATGAAAACATCAGCCTTTAGTTTTATATGCCCTCCAGAAAAATGGGCATGTGATCTTAGTTCATTAATAGTATAGATGACAGCAAGACTTAGAAGTAAGCTGTAGGAATAGAAGGAATTAATGGAATAATATCGTGACTCAATTGTTGCCACTGACCAACATTCACATAGCTCACATATGTGAGAGTGCAGCAGGCAGTAATTAACGCACTACAGTTCTGTCTGGGCTCAAAACCATGGCTGGCTGGTCTAGTGTTGGCAATAACTTCCAGTTCGAGCAGGAGGTTGTGTTGCCCCAAATAGGGTTCATTTACCCGGTGTGCAATAAGCCACTCTTCACACACTGAGACGAGATATCATTTTATTTCATTTCTGCGCAGAGATGGGTGCTAGGTGGTAATTCCACAANCTACCTCATGAAGTCATGAGTCTATGACCTATGCTATGGTCTGCTTCAGCTCTTGAGGGCAGGGTCTACTTCTTGGTGAGGACAGTCTTCTGACACCTTTCTCTTTTTGGAGCAAAGGGCTGTTCAGCAACAGCCCCATTGACCCATGGTGGACTACAGTACTACTAATTGGTGAGGGCATGAAAACATCAGCCTTTAGTTTTATATGCCCTCCAGAAAAATGGGCATGTGATCTTAGTTCATTAATAGTATAGATGACAGCAAGACTTAGAAGTAAGCTGTAGGAATAGAAGGAATTAATGGAATAATATCGTGACTCAATTGTTGCCACTGACCAACATTCACATAGCTCACATATGTGAGAGTGCAGCAGGCAGTAATTAACGCACTACAGTTCTGTCTGGGCTCAAAACCATGGCTGGCTGGTCTAGTGTTGGCAATAACTTCCAGTTCGAGCAGGAGGTTGTGTTGCCCCAAATAGGGTTCATTTACCCGGTGTGCAATAAGCCACTCTTCACACACTGAGACGAGATATCATTTTATTTCATTTCTGCGCAGAGATGGGTGCTAGGTGGTAATTCCACAAAGCTAGCACACCTTCCAAAGTTTTCTCTAACTTTTATACGTTACAATTAACATAATACACCTGCTTACTTCATAAACATTACATTAGCTAACCATAATTATTTCTTATTGGTCTCTATTTTCTTTGCTTAGATTTAAAGCTACAGTATGATTTTAACTTACTA
>VYZW01037482.1:141851-153576 GCA_013401315.1 Balaeniceps rex | reverse complement strand
TTCGGTGTTTGAGGTCCCCCCCTGCCGTAATTACCTTTCTCCTAATTTCTTCCTTGGCAGGTCCTAAATATTCTACTTTGCTACTCAAGAAGATAATAATACAATATTTAATATCCTGTTCTTAGACAGTCTATCAACTACATTAATTATTCCAGTAACCATTAACTAATGAAGTATATGGTAGGCCTTTACAATGGCCATTTTACAACAACATCAATCTTAAGACANCATCAACCACCTTTAAAACAGTGGGGCAAAGAGCCTTTGTTTTTCCATTTTCCATATGTGAAATGAGATAACGGTTCCTCTGAGGCTTGATTTACTGATGTTTTTAAAGCTCATGGTAGTTTCTGCTTGGGGATTTCAAAGTGCTGCACTTCTGTCTAGTGTAAGTACTCTGACTTCAGCAAAGCTATGAACTAGATTAATATCTCCATCTTGTGCTAGTAACTCCTAACTAATCTTATTAAATCCTTTCCAGACCCAGATCAATATCTGAAATGCACTCTGTCCTGTAATTAATCTGATGAGCCATGCTATCCACGTTTACAGGTCCCTTCAAATTTTTCTTTAGAGGTTTTATTTTAAAATTAAACTAGTTTAGCAGAAACAGGGTCATGATCTGTGTTTCTTGGTAGCTTTTTCATGCCCTTATTAAATAACCTGTACTGAGTGCACTCAGTAATTCAATGATCCTGCCCTGGTGAATAGAGTTGGATACCAGCATCTTAAAGACCCTGCACAGGGGCAAGTCTGGCAGTTTGATGGCTCATGTGTGAAAGGCATTGGTCAGACCAGCCTGACAGATGTGTGGATTTGTCCCTCAGAGACATAAATGCGTGATGAAATGTCTGTACCTACATGAGTTAGAGTAGCATCATGTCAGCACTCCTGGCTCCTACCTCATGAAGTCATGAGTCTATGACCTATGCTATGGTCTGCTTCAGCTCTTGAGGGCAGGGTCTACTTCTTGGTGAGGACAGTCTTCTGACACCTTTCTCTTTTTGGAGCAAAGGGCTGTTCAGCAACAGCCCCATTGACCCATGGTGGACTACAGTACTACTAATTGGTGAGGGCATGAAAACATCAGCCTTTAGTTTTATATGCCCTCCAGAAAAATGGGCATGTGATCTTAGTTCATTAATAGTATAGATGACAGCAAGACTTAGAAGTAAGCTGTAGGAATAGAAGGAATTAATGGAATAATATCGTGACTCAATTGTTGCCACTGACCAACATTCACATAGCTCACATATGTGAGAGTGCAGCAGGCAGTAATTAACGCACTACAGTTCTGTCTGGGCTCAAAACCATGGCTGGCTGGTCTAGTGTTGGCAATAACTTCCAGTTCGAGCAGGAGGTTGTGTTGCCCCAAATAGGGTTCATTTACCCGGTGTGCAATAAGCCACTCTTCACACACTGAGACGAGATATCATTTTATTTCATTTCTGCGCAGAGATGGGTGCTAGGTGGTAATTCCACAAAGCTAGCACACCTTCCAAAGTTTTCTCTAACTTTTATACGTTACAATTAACATAATACACCTGCTTACTTCATAAACATTACATTAGCTAACCATAATTATTTCTTATTGGTCTCTATTTTCTTTGCTTAGATTTAAAGCTACAGTATGATTTTAACTTACTACGCATGCTCAAGGAGAGCGGGGTGGGTAGCCTTTTTGGTTTTCATTTGAGTCGGTGGTTGCGGTCTCCCCCTGCCGTAATTACCTTTCTCCTAATTTCTTCCTTGGCAGGTCCTAAATATTCTACTTTGCTACTCAAGAAGATAATAATACAATATTTAATATCCTGTTCTTAGACAGTCTATCAACTACATTAATTATTCCAGTAACCATTAACTAATGAAGTATATGGTAGGCCTTTACANAAAACCATGGCTGGCTGGTCTAGTGTTGGCAATAACTTCCAGTTCGAGCAGGAGGTTGTGTTGCCCCAAATAGGGTTCATTTACCCGGTGTGCAATAAGCCACTCTTCACACACTGAGACGAGATATCATTTTATTTCATTTCTGCGCAGAGATGGGTGCTAGGTGGTAATTCCACAAAGCTAGCACACCTTCCAAAGTTTTCTCTAACTTTTATACGTTACAATTAACATAATACACCTGCTTACTTCATAAACATTACATTAGCTAACCATAATTATTTCTTATTGGTCTCTATTTTCTTTGCTTAGATTTAAAGCTACAGTATGATTTTAACTTACTACGCATGCTCAAGGAGAGCGGGGTGGGTAGCCTTTTTGGTTTTCATTTGAGTCGGTGGTTGCGGTCTCCCCCTGCCGTAATTACCTTTCTCCTAATTTCTTCCTTGGCAGGTCCTAAATATTCTACTTTGCTACTCAAGAAGATAATAATACAATATTTAATATCCTGTTCTTAGACAGTCTATCAACTACATTAATTATTCCAGTAACCATTAACTAATGAAGTATATGGTAGGCCTTTACAATGGCCATTTTACAACAACATCAATCTTAAGACAACAGTTGGACTACAGACCTCCACAGGCCCCTTCCAACATACCTTTCCGGGAGTCTGTGACCCTGCCCAGGAGTCCTGTCATGTTGCACAATGCACAAATGTTCACACTCTAGTGTCACAGAAAGGGGTCTAAGCATGGGGAGAGGATATTGGACATATGCACAGGGAATCATCAGAGAGCTGGAAACAATATCGCAGTGTTGCTTTCTTTTTCTTCATCAGTCTTTAGTGTGCTTCTTTGGAAGGAACTCAGCTAATTGAAGGCTTGAAGAAGGCAGTGCTGGAGAGGTTTACGGCAACAGGGACAACAGGAGGTGCAAGACTGAGCCAAAATACTGAGAATACTGGGTGGAGAGCAAAGCAGTCTGTACCAACCAGGGAGATTATCCAGTCTCTAGAGTTTTCCATGGAAATCTGAAGTTTTTCCCATTTAAAGAGTGGAAATCACAAACATTTTTGGTCTTAGATTTAAGGTTTCTCCATAAGACACAAAGAATATTGCACAGCTGAAAATGCAGTACTTGGAACCAGTGAGAAAGTTTTGTTCACCTCTCGGCCAGTGCAGGAGCTGCTAAAGGTGCTCAAAGGTCTTGTGAGGAGGTTCACCCCAACCCCTTTTAGTATTTGAAACTTGCATGGGCATGGAGAGGTGAGGAGAGAAGCGGGCCCTTGTGTCCCTTCTGTAGAGACTGAAAGTGCTTATTGGCACTTCATCTGATGATTCAGGTTTGGCACAGGCCTGGACTGCTCTTGTGCCCAGTTCAGTCTTGCAGCTGGTACATGTGCTAGTTTGGACGAAGAGACTGTTTAAGAACATCTTCCCTGTCTCTGGGGGCGTTTGCATGCCTCACTGTTCCCCTTGCATAAAAAGGCAGGCCTGACCATCCAGCTTGTGAAAATCACCCCACAGCTAGGGCACTTTTGTATTACAATTTTAGCCTGGGTCTGGTGACCCAGCCTTGACCTGGAGAGCAAACTTGACCAGCCAGAACAGTGCAGGCCTGCCAGGAAAATGGCAAATTCTGCTCTGCAAAGAGCTGCTCAGCTGGGCTGCTGCTGAGCAGGATGTGAGGATGAGAAACCCTTCTCCATTGGGATCTGGGGCTCAGCTTGGCCACGCATGGGCTTCACTGTCAGGGTCACAGAAGCACTCCCATTCCTGCAACTAAATTTTAGGAGACTGCTCTGACTAGTTTGAATATCCCAGTGTGGGGTGGGGGAAAGGGAGCAGCTCTGGGTCTCTTCTCCCCCTTCCTCCTCATGGGAATTAAACATGAGGGCTAAGTGCTTGCTTTTCTGAAGCTATTATTGGCAACCAATGCAAAATGTCCCTTTTCATGACAAGTAAATGACCTGCTAAGTACAAGCTATAAAAATTCAGGTCATGTTTTCTGTTTCATTAACATGCTGCCTGACAAAGCCTTTGCCTGCTGGGGCTCTCTGCTGGGGAAAGGGAGTTAGAAAATCCTTAAGGATTTCTCAGTGTCATTATGAGATAGAAAGGCAAACAGGCTTCTAAAGGAAGGAAGGCTCCCAGAAGACAGGCTGCCTTTGTGTCCTGATCTCATGAGCAACCACAGGAGCAGGGAAGTAATGCCATTTACACACACAGTCCCAGTAGTGTGGCGTTCGAATGCTTTTATGTTTCACTAATAGCTGGGCCTGACTGTCCCAGAAGTCAATAGAAAGGTTTTCCTTGATTGAAACAGGCAGTGGACCAAAAACGTTATTCAGCCACAAAAAATGCTTGCAAAGTTGGTAAGTAGGGGGAGAAGACCAATATGAATCGAAAAGAGAATCCGAGGGAGAGCCTCTTTGAAATGCTTTTCTACAAAAATATTGGCTACCGTAGTCTTTGGGCCAGTAGCATCAAGAATTTACTTGAGACAGTTGTTCTTTCCACATAAAACTGTCTTTCAGAAATCAGAGAAGTGTCTCCCTGCAGGGGACATCCAAGGGCGCATCTCTTCTTGGTGTAACTACAGGGCTTTCCCATAAAGGAGGTAGGGAGGATGGACCTTCGTTCATGTGCTTGGCTAAAGCAGGATTAATCTAAAGATGGATTCTGCCACCATATAATTCTGGCAGATGTTTGGATCTGCCTTTTCCCTGTGTAGGGAGTTTGGGCTTGAAGGATTTTGAAGAGCATTAGCTTTTACTCTTGGCAATGTTGAGTAGGATGCATCCTGCCTTCTTGACTGCGTTCTCTGGGCTTGCAGGGTGGTAGCTGATGTGGTGGCAGTGAGGTCGTGCTGCCCTGCCTAGGGCTGAGGTTTGGCTTTCCAACTCCAGGTCAGCTCCCATTCCTCTCGCCTGTCCTGCTTCCTCAGCTATGAGGTGATAAAGTGAGTTTCACATGGAGAGCGTGGAGGCTGAGATGCAGCAGAGAGATCTGAGATGTAACCTGACAGGTCAGTGCCGTTCAGAGGGTTATAAATACTTCCTTGAGCCAACAGCTATTTCCAGGTTTGGCATCCAGGTGTTCTGCTGAATCACTTCTTGCCAGAGGTGGGTTTTAGGGACCAGGCTGCTTCGTGCCCTCTTCTGTGTTGTTAACTACCACGCACCTTGTTCTCTACAGTGCTCTTGCCCAGAATGCCAATGTTTTGGAGCAGCACCATCAGCCTCGTTCCAGGGATACTCTGCCTGCAATGAATGCATTGATTCATAGCTTATTTTTAAAGCCAGAAGGAATTGCTATGCTCATTTGCTCTGACCTCGAGCATGCAGTGGGCACATGAGTATTTATAGCTCTGTTTACAGCATTCTGCTCTGTATACAAGCCAATAAGGCCAACTAAAGAGCAGGGTCCCTGCCCCAGTGTAGGTTTGACAGCCACTACAAGTTCAACTGCTTTATTAAGGTATTGCCCTCAGTAAGAGGCAGGGCAGACTAGCCCTGCCGATTCCAGAGCGCATGGGCAGAGTCGCCTGCGCACAGGACTTGCTGCGCATACATCTGTGGCCTGCTTGCAGCAGAAGCAGGAATAAGCTCCAGGTGCAAGGACAGAGATCTGGGAAACCCTGGGTCTGTGCTTTACTGTTTCTTAGTCTCCATGCTGAGCCTGCCTTGCATCTTGGTGGACCTTTTGTCTTGGTGGACCATCTCTCCTATGTTCTAACCATACTGAAGCAGCCCAAAAGATGCGTAAGGGCACTGGATAAGATGGCTGAAATCAGCCTAGGGAATAATAAATAACTTGTAGGGAGGTGCTGAAGAAGAGCAGGACAGAGCCACCACCAACTGCAGCTGCTACAGCTCTCCCTGTATAATATTTCTCAATGTGTGCTCCCTGCTTTGTATTTGGAGTTGCAGGCTAAGACACAGCGTGCTCCCGAGTGCCGTGCCGCTGCATCTCAGATGTGGTGCTTGAACTGACCTGCCCAAAGCTCAAGCACCCCAAGAAGATAAGCTCTCTTGTACATGTGGAACTGAGATCATTAAAACTGAAGCGATGTGAATATACCCCGCTTCCCACTTGCCATGTTCTGTCTTCATGTCTCAGCACGCAGCCGCTGTCCAGGCCACTTGTCTTTCTCCTGTACTTAATTCTCTTGCCTTAGCTCTTGACATGTGATGACTGTCCAACCGGACAGATAGATTAGCTGTTTTTTCTTCCTGTTGGATGTTACATTTATGCAGGTTAGTCCACTGCAACTGTTTTTGGACTGCCAGCACGATGTAAGAAGCCCTTGTCATTCTCTTTCCAGTAAAATGGCAATTACAATATTTCCTAGAATAAGATTTTCATAGCTAAATTTTGTTAGTGTTCTGATTGACACGTGTCCCTTCAGGTTCAAATTCCCCTGAGAGCCTGCCTTTTCACAGACTGTATTTGTGAGTGAACATGTAACTGACTGTAACATTGTACATCCCTCAGATGAAATCCCTAAGAGGGAAAGTAATTACCTTTTTACATGCAGAAATGGTAAAATCAGCTGGAGCTAATGCTTTGATAGTTAAGAGAATCAGTTAGTAATATTTCTGCATGGAAGCAGCACACCCACCAAGGCCCTTGCAACTGTGAATCTCACAATCTTGCTCTTGGGCAAAGTATATGCAGTCATCTCTAATCTGTTCCATCTCTCCACAAGCAGCTCACCCAGCAGTGTGAACAAATTGCCTGGAAATGTCGTCATCGGGCTTCATCTGGCACTATCTCCCCTTCTGTCTGGGTCATTGATTTCCTCATCTCCTCTGCCTTGAAACTCACATCATACATTAATTTGCGGCTCTCCAGTACTGAAGCAGCAGCACTGTGCATTCCCTGCTCGACACCAGCAGCTTTCAGCCTCTGAAGTGTCCTTTATTGCTGCTCGTATGAAGACCTCCTGAATGTGTCTCAAGTGGCCTTTTTGCCTGCTACATAACAGCGTGTGCTCTGCCAGCTTTTGTTTCATCACAAGAGAGCTTAGAGCTGTTCTGCTTTCGGAAATTGGGTAAGATTCGGTCTCCTTCCTACAATGACTCAGTGTGCTGGAGAAATGACTCCTGCCTTGTACGAGCAGCTACCGTGGAGCTCTCAGAGCTGTGCCAGCCTCTGCTAGCCACCAGCTCCCCTCCGGAGAGCCCCTTCGCCAGCAAGGAGCTGGGGCTGCTCCACACTCTGGTCTTATGATTGCTAAGTATAGAGCCCATTGATAAATAACATAAATGCATGAAGGGCCCAAGAACCAACAGTTGTTGCAGCATCGTCTTAGCTAACACAGCCTTTTCCTCTGTTCTTTTGCCCATGTCCCTGTGGCCTTTCAACACCATCCTTTGCATTTTGAGTAGATATCTCAAATTCAAATTTGTACCAAATTTGGTACCAAATTCATACTCAGTTCTCATTGCAAGACCATCCAGGATCGGGCCTTCAACATGCAAGTCAGCCCAGAAAAATTATTCTGTAAGAGAAAAAAATCTTGTCTGGCTACTCACTGATGCTGTGGTCGCTCTCTGCTTGCGCTGGTCAGAGTTTATTCCCAGTCCTGATCTGCTGCCATCATTTAATAGCCAGGTACCACTCAGATCCTGTACCAGACCTGTTTGCTGAGCTGAAGCCAGCTTGGGCAGCTGAGCCACAAACTTTTGCCTACTGTAGGTTTGCACAGCTATTCCCAAGGATCTAATCTGGCCAGCAGAAACTTACTTCCCTTGAGTTTTATTAGGAATAATAAAGTCCCACTTATCATCAACATTCATAAACTGAGTGCATCTGACATGGAAATAAGTGCAAGATGGTGAGGCCTCAAACGTGAAGTCCTTACTCCTAAATTAATAGTGATCTTAACAGGAATAATTCCATTCAAAGGAGGTGTCAGATAAAATTAGTCTGTTTTAGGGAAGTGTGTTCTTTCATAAAGCTCTGCTGATCCTTGTCTTTCTAGAAACCAAATTGGCAGTGTCTTTGTTTCACAGCCAAATTCCTCATCCTAGGCCTGGAATATGTGTGGAAAAATATTTCCAGAGAATTCCCTATTACAAATAACGGGGGGTGGGGGGTGGTGTAAGTATTCTATGTATGCTTCCTAAAACAGAGAGTGGCAGGCTGCAAAAGGGTATGGAGAAAGGGCTGATGTCTTGTACTAGGGGAGAAAAAAATTCTTGATCTTGAGTCTGATGTTCACACTGTGTGCTCAGGGTGAGTCACATGAAAAGCAAATTGAGATAAGAGCAAAGACTCCTGAAAGAAAACTACTGATTTTAATCTCTCTATCCCTGCTTACAGGGTCTTTGCTGTACAAATAAAAGCACTGCACTTCCCTGTAATGTCTCCTTGTTAAAAGGTGCAGCACCACCAGCTCCCCTGAGCTTTCTGTCTATGCCCTCGCTGTATGTTTTCTATGTATAAAGCCTCTCGGGTTTTTTTTCCTTTGCAACCTGTTCATAGAGGGTGCTGGGTGGTCAGCCTGTCCCAGCCCTCTTGCAGCTGTTACAGCAACACCATATCCCGTCTTTAGCCACGCTGGCTCTTAAGCAGTCACGTGTGAACTTTTATCGGGTTTATGCAGTTGCATGTGAATATCACTAGATGTCCTCTACTGCTAAGTAGCTTTACCACAGCCTGTGCCAAGCACCACGCAGAAATTCAGTGAAATGAATCTCAGCTGTTTAAGCCGTCTTTTTTTATAGCTCCTTGTTCCTTGTCCGTAGATGCACAGCAATATTGCTCGTCCATAGCCTAAAGGAGTGATCTGCTGCCTCTAACTGACTGGACTTACAGTGACAGCATAGCTATCGTGTTGGTTTCATGCAGATTTGGAGCCATCTGGCACACCATAGGAGCACCTCAACTTCTTCCTTTGCCTCTCATTTGAGACTGAGCCATCAGGCAGGGCTCAGGCTTTGGTCTCCTTGCGCTCTTCTCCAAATTCAACACCAAAGGCCAGGCACGTGGGTCTCCGCTCTAGCAAGATCTCATCCAGTGCAGGATGGCGCATGCATCTCTGCAGGGTGCAGTCGGGTACAGCTCCCTGCTCCAGCACAACCCAGCTACCCTCCAGGCAGCGATGCCAGCAGCACCTTGGGTTAGCTCATGGGAGGGCCACCACGTGCCCTCGACCCCATCTCCACACTCTGCCTTCTCTGCAGTGACCTCTTAGCCCTGGCTACGTGGCACCGGCAGAAACTTCTACAGACAAAAATCTTACCCATTGCACTGTTCCTGCAGAGAAAACTCGGGGGTTTTTTTTTGTGCAAACAGTCCCTCCCTTGCTGCCGTGCTGTGCAAGCCCCTGTGCTTGCAGCCGCCTGCTGCAGACCTCAGCGGCTGGCAAGGGAAGCGTCCCCAGCCAGCCCGAAAGGCAGCTGCCAGCAAAACAAGCCAAGAGGCCACACGTGGCTCGCGCTGTGTTAACCCACTCAGCTTTAATACGGGACAATAAACAGCCACATTCATCTAGCCCTAATAGTGAAATATTATGCTATATAAATAATGCGTCCTCTTATTTAGAGACAGTTCGCCTGAAGTATAGTCTGACCTAGAGCAGTTCAGAGACTGTACGGTCACTTTAATCTATTAAGTGAAGCTGAAACAGACTGGAAATGTCATGTGCTTGAAGCTGTATGGGGGGAAATGTTGGCTGAAATCTTAAGGCACTTTCTTCTTTTAGCTTTGTATTAAGTTCCACAGTTTGAAGCATTGCCCATCCTGCACTCGCATCCCCGCGGGGAGGGCTGGTAAAGGGGGGTCTCTTCACGCCACTGCCTCTGCTGTCAAACTGAACGTGAAGTTTTGTTTGAGGGCTCTTTGGGGTGACTCAGCAGGATACAAAAATGCACTTAAATAGGAGTTGTATTGTGTAAGCACTCAACCACAACAGCAATTCCCCTTTAGCAATGTTGTTAACTAATACGCACTACAAGAAATCTAATGCTGCTCCAGATACTGGCTGGAATTGAAAGAGGAGTTTTTGGCTTTCCTCCTTACATAATTTTAATATTTCTTATGGGCAGGAAGGCTACTGAGAACTGAGGAATACCCCGGAGACCAAATGTGCAGGAGCCAGGCCACGGGCTTTTCCTCTCAAATGTTACTGACTTTGGTATGAAATGCATCAGAGATTTTCAGGTTTGGGTGTCTGAATATTTGGCTTGGTTTGGAAATACAGCTATCTCCACAGAAGTAGAAATGTGCCTGCTCTGAAGGATGATCTGTTTAAAATGCCCAAGTACAAAGCTGGATGCTCAGATTTAAAGATCCAAACCTGAAACCTTTGGTCTACCAGTCCCAGGACTACTGTGTCCCCAGCATTTAATGACAACATTTCCACACCTTCGAAGGTGTATAAACAACGTGCTGTGTTTTGAGACTCACTAATGGGTACCGCTCACCAGCAGCTTTGCCAGTGCTGCCCTCGCTCGTGGCAAGATGTGCTGATAGCAAAAACCCCAGATTCCTCATAGCCAGCCACCTCCACCGCTGCATGCGTGGCTGCTGACAAAGTCTGCCCTCGGGAAACTAGGGAGACCGTTTTGTCCCAGAAGGAAAATTTGCAGCCAATAGAGGAGCTGAGTGTTGCACCAAATTCACATGCAAACCTGTGACTCCCGTTGACAAACGTGTGTGACGAACCCAGCTTTTGATTCACGTGAACTAAACGCCTCAGTCCCGCTGTTCAGTTGGGAAAGCCTGCGAGGGTTCCCCTGGACACATCTCCTGTGTCTCAAGACAGGGTGAGATTAGTGAAGAATTTGCACAGTGAGCCGGCACGGCACGTGGCCAGGTGCGCTGTGGCCACTTGCTGTGGGTCTGCTCCCTCTCATCTCTTCCATGCTTCCGGACCAATGCAGATTTTGAGGCAGAGGCTTGTGTATCTTGTTTGTAAAATGGCAGCGTACTCCTCTCTGCCTCTTACTTATGTGGGAAAGACAGCATGGAGGCTTTGCCTTGTTTCCTGCAGGCCATGACGCAGTGCCAGGCTGCCTCGGGTAGATGTTTTCAGGGAGCACTGGGGTGTACGTAATGCTAGTTTGGCACAGGAGGGGAGGTGGGGCTGTTCGCTTGTCTGTAAGAGCCAACTGGAGTCACATACATCTGGTTTGCAAACCAGCATGGAGGTGCACCCTGGCCCAGCAAGGTAAGTCAGCAGGTGCCTAAATGCAGCCCCCTGAGATGCTCTGGGTGCTTCAGCACCCTGCAGGACTGCACCCAAGATGCTCCCGTTGTAGGACACGGGGCAGAGCAAGACCAAGCAGTCCATACTCACATGGATTGTTGTCACGTAGCTCTTGCCTGCACCCTCTGTGAGGGCAGCGTGTGTAAATAACCGAGTGCCCGCGCAGAAGCAGGACTTTCGCTCCCATCAGCTGCAAGGGGAAGGTGTGAGGTGGCAAAGGAGTCTGCAGGCGAGACGTGAAGCACTGCTTTGGTTCTGTCTCCCATTGCCAAGGGCACAAAAGAGAGGTAGGAAAAGTCACCGCAGACCATGTGTTCCTGAAGTCCCATCTAGGACAAACCCTGGTGTATTAAACACAAATTCTGTTACTGTGATAAAAGTTGATACGGCTTCCTCGTTATTTAGGATGAATATATATACCTGGGGGTGCGTGTGCGTGGACATAGTCGCTGGTTCTTAAATGGCACTGTGCGCATCGCGTTCATGTGGCACGAACTCCGCTTGGATAATCCCGTGCCCTCCGGTTGCTGCCCTGTCCATCAAGCACCGCGCCCGGAGACGCGGTTGTTTACCCCCCCACCTCCTCCTCCTCCTCCTCCTCCTCCTCCTCCTCCTC
>VYZW01037482.1:123411-141513 GCA_013401315.1 Balaeniceps rex | reverse complement strand
GCGGTCATGGGCGGGCGCTGAGGGCGCGGCCCCGGCAGCCCGGGTGAGCGGGGCTTCGGGGAGATGGGTGGAGGTCTCGGGGCTGGGTGGTGCTTTTAGCAGGGGGGGAAACCCCCAAAACCCAATAAATCGCAGTTTGTTTTGCTTCTCCCCCCACAAAGGGAGGGGGTGCGGGATAGCGCTGCGAGGAGTTACGGCGCTCCACGCGTGAAAAGCCCGCGGGAGGGGTGGGATCGCCGTGACACCCAGCGGTAACCGCGGCGGGGCTTTCCCCTCTCTCCTTTCCTCTTCCCCCAGTAACTCCTGCTGAAATGCGGCGCCCCGCTCTGGCATGAGCCCCCCCCCCCGCCGGGAGGAGCGCTCCCCGGGCACCGCCGCTTTCCCTGGCCGGAGGTCGGTGTCGGGAAGAAGGGGCTGTCGCCGACTGTCGCCGCGGAGCCGCCGCTCTCAGCAGCGCCAGACGCCGGGCTTGGGACGGTACGGTGGCTTTGTGCGGCGGGTCTCGCTGCGCGGCGGCGGTGGGCTTTGGGTGCCCGGGGGGCGGTTCTTTCCTTCCCTGCTGAACGCTTGAAAATGGACTGTGTAAAGCAATGGTTGGAGCGCTGTGGGTCTCGGGTCCTCTTCTGGGTGTGTGGTGGGGAGAGGGGGTCACTCGGAGTTACACTGTGTAATGAAAGATGTTTGTAAGTTGAGGGTTGGATTTTTGTTGCGCCTGGGGTTTTTTCCCCCCGGTAGATTCAGAGCCACGATAATCTTTTACTTTCCTACCCCTTGCGTGTTCTGATCTGTGTATTGCGAGATTTCTTATCCTGCATTAAAACTGCTCTCGGACCACTACTTTGTGAAAGCTTCCAGATTCGTGGTTTGAGTTATCTGCTAGACTTCTAGAAGAAAGATGTAGATGCTCTCTTTAATTACAAAGAAACAAGGAGGAGGAGGTGGTACTTTTTTTTCTGGTTTTACTTTTTTTCAGCTTTAAGAACTGGACCACAGCTGAAGGACAAGGACTTTCCAGCTCTTGTGCTTGGCATTGCTGGGGATTAGAAAGAAAACTTGTAACTCTTTTTTTCTTTTTTTTAAACGGCTCGAGAGCCCTAGAAACAGTGTTTAGAAAACGCTGCTTCCCAGACAGAGAAACTAAGATAAAGCCACGCTGGCTGCAAGTTGAAGAGCAAGTTAAGAGTTAGACCTTGGGTGGACCAGTCTCTGCATCCTGTGCTTGGCTGCTTTAGTAACCTTCTTGTCGAGCTGATGACTTTATGCAACAAATTGGAACTTTACACTGGGGCAGTTCGGAGTAGAAGCTGGGGTTTTGTTAGAAGAGCAAAGCACACAGTGGAGTCCTGACCCCTGCGTGAGACTCTGCCCCAGCACAGGTAACTGCAGCCCTTCTGTACCCAGCAGCTGGCACTTTTGTACATTAGTTGGCTGATGTTATGAAAGTGTGAAAATCTAAGCCACCAACTCCTTAAGGTATCTTAAGTCATCTAAGTTCAGACTTTGGTGGCAGGCTTAAAGGGAAGCTGTTGACTGGAAACGTTCCAGTTATGCCTTATCTGGAAACTGTTGTTCATACAGTAGTTGATACTAAGAACAAGCGCACCAACTTTACAGTCATACCTGGATATAGATGTGCTTTCTGAATTTTTACTGTGAAGTTATCCGGTTAGCTCAGGCCCTTTCTGCACTTTTCAAATGCATTTTGAGAGATGCATTTCAAAGGCCTAAGACTGCATGGGTCAGCTGTCATTATTTTTCTTTACGAAAGGTGCTTGTGTGTTGCTCTGAATCTGTTAGGGGCATTGCAAAAATGGGGTCTACTAATTTAAGAAAAACTAGGAGAAGATAAGAGAGAGAACAAGGGTGTGACAAGGAAATAATGAAGTAACAGCTTTAAAAAAATCATCTCTCGGCAGCATAGCTTTGACTGCCTAATAGAGATAGGATTTCTTTCTATGTAGTTAAGTCTGAAAATACAAAGCTGACAGCATCTCTTTAAAAATAATAGTGCATATAGAAAAATAGGTGTTCTTCATATTATAGTTGTGCATCAATTTGTTTGGCTTCCATTGATTTACCTTCTCCATTCCAGGAGATATCCCATATGATAGAGTGTGTAGCCCAGATTGCAGAGGGCCAAACACCTCACCAGCATGACTCCTGAACGAGGGCAGCTGCACCAGGTTTGGAGCTGGCCCAGCATCTGTTTTCAGAAATGATGTGAAAGGCAGTTTCTATTTATTGAAGTTTTTGGTGGGTGTTTTCAGATGCTCAAAATTTTTTGCAGAGGAACTAAGAATTACAGAAACAAAGCTTGTCTTCTTCATGGGGGGAGGTTTTGGTATGTGTTGCATTGGGTGTTTTTTTCTTAAACTGACTGAGGTTAACAAAAGGGAGGAATAAACTGTATCATCTGGTGGTTAAAGAGGACTTCTTTCCTTCTCCCCACACATTTTTTCGCACTGGGGGAGACATGGCATTTGGGGACTGGAAGGAGGAGGATGAGTCCTGTACATGAGCTGGTGTCGTCATTGGCAAAGTAGTACACGAGGGAAACGTAAGGACAAGTGAATATAGGAAAAATTAATGTGATGAATCATTATCGTTGACATCGTGCTGTGGTTCCTTAGAGCTCTTTTCTAACTGTGGACAGAAAGAGTGTCCTGTACCCAAGACCTGCATGGCCCTTTAGCTCGCACCACATGCTGCCAGTGGTGTTTTGCTGTTGAGACCATCAGGGCAGAAACTCTACTCCCTTCTGCTCTTAATTCTGGAGGGCTCCTTAAGGAAAGCTGTTTGGCTTTGTTCATTTCTGCCCTTTCCTTTTTATCTTCCCTCTTTGGGTATGAAATATTATTTGTGGCTGGATTCAAGCCAAGAGCCTCTACCTACCTCCCGCAGTTGCCAAGCCAGGCATCCCTGCTGACCTGCGGGGTACAGGTGAGTCAATTCATTAGGACGAATCAGTCTACCCTATGAAAGCTTTAGGCTCCAGACTTCAACTGGACCAGTCTTAATTTGTTTTTGCACGGTTTGTTCGCTTTGCACTGCTCCAGCCATGCTGTCGGTCCTGGTGGCTCCTCGCTCCAGCCTCGCTCAGCCGTTGCAGCCTGCGTGGGGCCTCTGGTGCGGTGTGGTGCCCCTACACGTGGGAGCTGCCCTTGCCTCAGCTTTGTAACTTCTCCATGACTGCGCATCCCTTTACCTCTCTTACCTGCGGAGGTGGAGGCAGGAGGGATTGCACCTCAGCATGGGAATGTGCAGCCCTCGACGCAGGAGGTACTCCAGACTCTGGAGATGGACAATATTAACATGAATCCACGGGAGCAAAGAGGGGAGTGTTTTTGCATGGTGGCGGTGTTTGCATTTTACTGTCATAAATAAGTAGATCAGGGTTGAGGGGACAGATTCAATAAGGAAAATACAGAATTCCTTTTCAGGCTTCCAAGACGGTGCTGTAGACGGGGCTAAGGAAGAAAAGTGGTGTTAAAAGATATGGAAATGTGCCTTGAAAGTGACCTTTCGAAGATCAACGATATTATTCTTGGTGTCTGAGGCATCCAAGTTTAATGAAGTATAAAGCAGAAGGGGTTGGGAGGATTTGGTCCAAGTGAAAACAGAATGCGCGTGGGACTGGCAGATGGGAGGAACGTTAGCCCACTCCTTGGTGGAGTTACTGCTTCTTTCTTCTGTTGTTGCCTACAGAGGGACTTGACAGAAGATGCTTAGTGGGGAGGGGAGTACAGCCTTCCTGTTCTACTTGAATGTCACTGGGCTGTATTTTTCTCCATGGGGAAACGAAGGTCCAATGCTCCAGTGGGTCACATCCTGAGTGTTTGTATCCAGTGTAAATCTAGAGCAAGTCCATCAACTTCAATAACATCTGCAATAAGCCATGACTGGCTCTTTCTGAACAGAGAGGAGAAATAAACAGCTGTAACTTCAGATGCTGATTTTTTTGGTGTACTCATTTTTTTGAGGTTTATGACTCTCTTATTCTTCGTTTGAGAATGTAGTGGAGCAATTGCTGATCCATGCATGCATGTATATGTGAGAAAATGTCAGCGGAGGAGTAATATGTATGGAAGTCTTGCATAGAAATATGGCAAACTGGCCACCTGTTCTTAGATGATGAAATAATTATACAAAAACATCTCCTGAAATAATGATTGAGGGAAGAGGTGGGGGCAGGGTTGGAGGAGGTTAATGATATTTTTAAGTAGTTTGCTGTACCTACAGTACTTATGGTTCTTATTACTGACTCTCCTGCTAATTTTACTGCTTCAGACACCAGTTCTTCAGTAAGTGGTGGTTAGTACTGCACAGACATACAGGTTCCATCAGAGAGACCAGTCCAGTGGCTGGACCTAGCTGAAGAGATAGGAGACCTACCCCCAGGTACCTTCTCTGTCGCAGACTGCCCAAAGGCAGGTAGGCTAAGGTCAGCAACTCTTATAGATACCCGTAACAGTGAATCTGCCTCTCATTGAGCCTGCTGTTCTTCTTTCTAAAATGGGGTAGTAGAAGTTTCTTCTGTGTGGGGTGTGTTTGGAGCATAAATGTAGCAAATGCTGAGATACTTAGATGCCTTCTGAAGTATCTGAGGTACTCTGGGATTGGATTCCCCTTCCTGCTGCTCCTCTTCTGGCCAGAATTGACCAGCAGAATTGCTCAGTGCTTCTACAACTGAGGTTTTTTATTAATTTTTGTCTAAATCTTGTTTGTCTCAGAATTTATTTGCCATTGATGGGCTGGAGATTAAAATTGAGATTAAAATCTTGAACTACTTTCTTGTACTTTCTTCTATTGCTGCTACAGAGAAGCTTAAAAAGTGCGCTGACACCCCTTCACCTTCTCCCAGATAACATAATGCCTCCCTTGCCTTCTCTTTCAGAAGGTCTGCTGCTGGAAAGAATGTTGTATCAAATATGTAACTTTATGCAGTGTGGTAAAAATGGTTTATTCTTTCTTCATCCCTCTCAGCCCTCCACTATCTAAGTGTTCTTTGTTGCTGCAAATTCCACACCATTTCATACAAAGCCCTCTTTTGAACACACAACAGTTCTCATTCCCGTATTAACTTGCTAAACCTACCTGAAGTGGGCACTTAATTTCATGGAGGGGAAAATCTATGTATTTTCCCACAGGTGGGGGAAATGCCCCCAAATGGTTCACTGGTCTCTGCTCTCTCTGTTTGGTTATTGCCAACTCCTGACTGCATCTGCTTAGTTCTTGGTCTAGAGATGAGTGTCACTGAGGACTTCCTGGAGACTGTTTTGCATCTGAATGGTGACTTGTAATGATCAAAGGCCAGACCACTGGTTTATGTAGTGACTGGTGTTACTCCACTGAAGGCCAAACAGCTGTTCCAAGGTTCCATCATCTCCGGTGAAAATGAGTACAACTGCATTAGCTCACAGCCAGTTTACAACAAACCTGCTCCCTGGGCTGTGGGTTAACCTTGCTAAGTGTCTCCTGGGGTCAGGTCTGTTACTCTTGTATGTGAAAAGTCTTGGTGTGCTTTCTGATCTACTGGAGTGTAAATAAAGCAAGAAGGTCTTTCACTTACCAGCTCACTCATTGGCATATATTATAACGCTCATCAGCTTTTGACTGGAACTTTGATGGCATAATTACTCTAAAAGGGTAACATATTCAAAACTACCTGTGTGACTTTGGGAGTTAGATTCCTTAGAGTCTTAGTCATTATTTTACACAGGAATCAGCTTTTTAAGCCACACATACTCCTGGAAGTTTTAAGAAAAGGCTTCTGTTATCATGTCTTTAAAACGACAGTTTCTAGGATGAGTGTGGCAGCTCTGCCACTCCACTCATTTCAGATATTAAATAAGGAGGTTGAAGAAACAATTAGAAAAATACTATGGAAAATAGATTCTCATGGGTAATCTTACTAGAGAGGACTAAGATGTAAAAATGCCTACTCTTCAGTCACCTGACAGCAGGATGGATGTGAGCATGTATTCTTCAGCTATGTCTTTAGGACAGCTGGGAGGATGACTGATGTCTCGGACATCACTGTAAACAGAGCAAAACATACATTTCTCCAGACATGATTTGGTGCACTGAATTCAAACAACTTGTGACTGGAAGAGTTTGTGTCACCAAGGCAAACATGGTTGTCAGAAGAAACAGATAAACTACGAAAACAGTCTTGCATACTCTAGTATTTACGTTTGTACAGGTAAGACTTTAATTTGCTATCAATCTTAGGCTTCTTTTTGAGCAGTGATGGATTAGTCTTGGTACTTGTGCAATTTTTAAAGCATTCTTGTAACACTTGTAATGCAAAATCTATTTATTTTGCAACATACCTGTGAGATAGGAACCTACTATTTATCTCACTTGTACAGCTGGGGAATGGAGTATTCAGTAAAGCTAAACACAGCACACAGGATCACACAAGAAAGTCTGCAGCAGGACAGGCAGGAGGCTGCTGAAACTGGGTCTCAATTCCCCTGAAAACTGCCAGGCTCTGGTCTGTGCTCTTCCCATCAGGTTCCTCCTCAGTGCTTCTGAGGCAGCTTGGGGCATTTCCTTGGCTGGACAAGGTGGGATTTGGCTTTTCTAAGGAGGAAAGCTTAAGCCTGGTGATGGAGGGAGGAAGATGATGTATGTCTGGAGGAAGATGGGGAATGGGGAGCATCCCCCAGCTAGAGATGCCACCACCACTTACTCAGGGAGCCTGGCTTCACCGATGCTGGCACAGACTGCTTCACAGCTATCAAAACTCCATTCCTCCGGGCAAATCCCTGCTCTTCCTGTGCCCAGAGCCAGCTCTGCTCTTTTTAGTAAAGTTGATATGAGTGGCTGGGTTGACGATGAAGCCTTCTGCCCAGCTGCTGGCTCCACATCTGCTGCGACCGTGCTGTGTGCCTGGGCTCCCTGATGGAGGAGAGCCGCCTTCGCTCTGTCCTGGCCTTGTCAGGGGCACCAGTGTTTTGGTTTTGGGGGAGGAAGCAGTTGCAAAGCCGGCAGGAGGAATTTTTTGTTTTGGTTGCATGGTGAACAGTAACAATATGAGTTTTATTGCTCAGAATGTATCCACATTTATAGGATGCTATATTTAAAAAGGAGAAAAAATGAGTCAAGGGGAGCTATGCTAATGCTAAGTATTTATGTCTACCTCTTGGGAGGCTGAAGGCAGTGGGAGTTGAGCAACACTCTTGTGAAGTGTCTAGAGGATTTACGGATCAAACTAAAGCCCACTGAAGTTAGCTGTAAGTCACGCTGTGCCTCGCTTGGGGCCCGTATCGTGTACCTTGTGCTGGTTACAGTGAAATACTCTTCTTGAAAAACCTGGGAGTGCTCAGTGCTGTCAACTTCCCTGGGCTTGGGAGCTCTCGCTGAGCCATGGGCTGCAGCAGAGATCTTGCCCTCCCAACGGTTACTGCTCCTCTGCTGGAAAGACAGACTTTGGTCACAGCCAGGGGAAGGATGTCCCTGTGCCTCTCCAGCCATGCCTACAGCACCACATGAGCAGGTACCTGCACCCCAGGTGGGAGCAGGCAGAGCCTGGGCATGTCTCAGCTTCTGCCCGCTCCTCTACAAGAGCAGTAGTCCCAAAGAGAAGTAAAGTCGGGGTCTGCTGTGGCACAAGCTGCCGGAGCTCTCCTGTCAGAGCCTGCTAGGGACACAGGGATGCCAGGGTTCGGATACTTTCACTTACGGCATGTCTTGACACTAACTCAGTTGGCTTGCACTTAATTATGAAGTGCAAGTGTTTGTTCTTGTTTGGTTGGTTGGTTGGGTTTTTATTTAAAAGTTCCTTAATGAAATACTGTTCTATTTGAGAGTGCCAGTGAATTCAGCTTTCCAAGTGTCTGCTTGCCAGCGTGGCTCAGCTCTGGTCGCAGGTAGAGGAGGGACTGGGACTGGGGCTTCTCTGGTGGCAGGGGCCAAGAACAGAGGATGGAGACGGACTCGCTGGGAACAAACCAAGGCAGTGCGGTGTGTCCAGAAAATGCAGATTTGGTAACAACGAGGTGCTCTGCAGCTCCTCTGTTTTGCCCACTTATTTGAGAGGAGGAGTTTTCAAAGTGAGCAGAAAAGAATCATTAACGTGAAGTCTTCAGGTTTATTGGGCTTTTTGTTTTGCTTCTTTAGGAATCAGTCATATCAGTATCAAAATGAGCATATTTCAGCTTCCTTTGATATATTTTTCAGGGTACATTGGAAAACAGAACAGGCTGTAATGGTGTAAGGCTGGTTCTGGTTTGTGGAAACAAGTACTTGCTCATCGCTCATCTTGCAATAGTAAGAGGGGTTGAAAAGCTTTTGAATAGGGATCTGTTATTTGCCTTGCTGGAAGCACAAAGCCTAACGGTGAGTCTGATATACAATAGCTGGAACAAAGACCCACCTAACCCAATTTAAAAGGATGTTAATGGGCATTGGTGCAGTGGGAATCCTATCCATTTTTTTCTTGAACTGGCCTTCCCACTTAAAGGGCTACTAAAACATCCCCTGTAGCATGTCTCCATGTCACTCCAAAAAAGCATTTAGAGGATTTTCTTCTCTACATTTTCAAGCCTGTGATACAAGCTCCTTTACCAGTTTGTTGTTGTGACACAGAAATACTCCAAAAAGGTATGAAATGACAAAAAGTAACAGGATGCAGATGGAATTTAATCTTTCAGGCACATCCAGGCACTGTTATCAGGTCTGTCATCTGTACTTAACATACCCAAATAGCTCTTGAGTGGTCTGCATGGACAGCTGGCAATTTAGTAGAGATTGCGATCTTCAGAAAATATGTAGTTGATGTCTTGTGTAATACTTGGTATGGAAGTATTAGTGCCACCAGTGTAATTACAAGACTTGCCCGGTGGGGAACATCTATCTGTAAAGTAGGACTCGTGGGGAAGAAGTCATTCGGTACCCAGCACTCAGTCCCAGATATAGTCGTCAAGGACATTCACAGAGCTTGTGTTGTGGGGTGATGAACCGGGAAGGGGGAGATCACTGAAGGAATCCCTTCAGCTCAGGAGTGCTCACTGCCGAGCTGCAGGCTGGAGGTTGGTTTGATGGCTCCTGGCATTTGGTGAGGACAAGAGTCCCCGGCTAACCTTGGAGGAGGAGGAGACATGCCCTAGTGCTCTGGCAAAACTCCAAGCTGTTGCGAATTGTTTTTGTGAAATGACAGTGCAACATCAAGTATTGCCATCATGGCTCTGAATAGCATATGATCTTGCTGTTAGGTGCCTGCTAGCCACAAGTCTACACCTGACATAACCGTCCTTGGAGAACAAGGCAGGTATCGCCTGAGCCCACCCTGTGCACGCCCTGCTTTGCTTCCACCTGAAGAGACCTTGGTGGTAGCTGGTGAAGGATCGTAACTCTGGATTAAAAGTCTGAAGGTTACGATGAGCCGTAGCAATGAGGTGGACTTGCACAAGTACTTGCAGCTCTTCCCTCAGAAAATATTTTGTAGCTGAAGGGCAGAGCACTGGGAGAGAGACTTCTCTGTTTCCTCCACATGCTGTGGGTGCTTTTAAATTTAATCTGCAAACAGGCAAAACAGCAAGCATGAGGAGCTGAGCAGGCTATTTACTTTTCCTGAGGTTTGGTCTGGTCTGAAAAGCTCTGTTAAAATGCTCTGCTGAGCATCGTTTCCTCTGTGCATTCTGCAAAATGGCTCCATGCAGCACAGAGATGCTGATAAGATGCTGCAACACCCCTGTCCTGTGAGCTGTCAGTGTTTTGTTATGTGAGGTTTACCTGTGGAGTGTTAAGTCCATCTTCAAAAGTTTGACTTGGACTGAGCACCTGCGGAGTGTGAAAAGTCTTTTCTGCTGTTAATCAGCAAAGTTTTCTAAGGGGATATATAATTTCTTATTCTTTTTGCAGTATAGCAAGTCTGTTTAATTAAGCATCTGGGATTTGAATTATTAAATAACAGAACAGTTTCAATCTACTTTTGTGTTGGTAAAGATCTCCAGCAACCCATTTTTATTCCTTGGATTTTTAAATTAGGGACTTCAGAAACTCTTTGAACCTCAGGAGGACGACTTACTGGGTCCGGGAGGGCAGAGAAATACAACTCTTTTTCTAAGGTCTCCTGAGCACAGCAAGTCTCCCTGTTGTTTACATACCAGCTTCACAAGAATATGGGAATAAATGTTAGCTTGTCAAAGCAAAGGAGCAAAATTGTGTTTTCAGGCATATGCTGCGTTGAAGCATCTGCTTGGTTTTGTGCAGTGTGGGAATAAATCCTTTTGCTGCACGAAACACTGGGAGTAGTTCTCTGGTTTGGAGGTCAGATTGCCTCATCCATTTGGGGGGAAAAAAGACAGAGAAAAATAACAGTAGTTGCAGTTTGCGTGGACTTGTGAAGGCTCGCAAAGAGGTGGACAGGTCTAGCTGAGAGGTGGGAAGGGACAAAGAGGAGTTGTCTAAGCTGAAGAAGGGAAGGGTTGCTGAGCTCGCGCAGTGGGTGGAGGTCTGCCTCCTTCGAGGCAGTGAACGAAGAGCTGAGGAAGGAGGTGAGGAAGTGTCTGCTAGCGTCCGTGGTGGGGGCAGAGGGGCAGGCAGCCCTGGGCAGGGTGTCCTTGTGGGCAACGGGAAGTGAGGGACTTGTTGATGAGGCCTCTTGGCCCCAACAAGCTCCTGAAATGCCTCCCAACCTCAGGAGCGCTCCATCTCCCCAAGCCCTCCTGACCCCAGGCTAACGTGCTGTCGCTCCTCTTTGAGACCGGTGCACTTCAAAAGCCTTGTCAAGCGGAGGGGTGGGTGGACATGGCGGGTGGAGCCCATGACCCAAAATATCATTTCCCCTTCCTAAGGCTGGGCGTATACCAAACTTGTGTCTCTGTGTGGTAAAAGAATATGAACCAAAAGTGCTGAGAGATGCAGTGGTTAAATTGAAACATGCTGTGGCAGGATGAAAGTAATCTTGTCCCTTACCAGCCCTTAATGCTTTGGGGCTTTATTTTTTTTTTTTTTTCAAGTGGCCGCAATCCATGCCATCCCTATCTGTGCTTTTAATAGAGAGATTTTTATGTGCAGAAACATGTCAAGATACCATCAGCGTAAACCATCCCATGTTGTGTTATAGCTCACAAGGTCAAGATAAAACGTAGTTGCCTTTCAGTTAAAATTTTATTTTTGCAGTGTCCTTGAATGTACTGAAGCATATGAAAAAGACCCCTACATGGAGTGAATGTCCCCTAGAGAGAGCCCAGCAGTTCAAAGAAGGGCCAAATCCAAATCTCTTGCTCTTTCTGTGAGTCCAATATTTAAAATGTGATGCAAGCGAGAGGTGTACCTGAGTTGCCAAGGCTAATGCTAGCATCTCTTTGCTTGGTGTTTAAAAATAATGGCGCTGTACAGGCATAGGAACAGCATGTGAGATCTACCATAAGGTCAGAGCAACACAGTGCTGCATCCCACTATTTTTGAGAAAAGACCTTGATGTCTTGACTCCGTTGTGACTTTGCAGTACCTCACAGCTGTGTGGTGGATGGAAGAAAAAAACGGATCTTCCTGGGTTCTGATGGTAGAGCCTAAACATTTCTATGAAACTTCTCAGCCAAGGTCTGTAGCGGCTTGAAACTCAGGAGAATCTGAGCAAGGAAACCTGTTCACACAGAGACCAGAGTAATTGAACCAAAATGATGTTCTGGAAGAGCTAATCAAGGACCAGGGATTCTTCTTTGAAAGTAGCTCTTGATTTGACCTCGAGAGTCTAGACTCAGAAACTTTGTCCAGTCACTTTGCTTTGTTCAGTTCATGTGTGGTGTTAACCTGTGAAACGACCCTTCCCATTGCCCAGGTAAAGCAGAAGTCCTGTACGCATGTGGGAGCCAGCGCTCTGTACCACAGCAGGTACAACTCCACATAGTACCACTCACATTTAAGGAAAAGCGAGTGTGTCCAGCCTCGCTAAATGATGAGAAATGTGATATTTGCGTTCAACCAGTGTTTTATCCTTTTGTCCCATCAAGGGTCCTTATCTGACCCTTCACCAATACCAAGTGATGTGTTTGTTGTCCGCATTGCTGCGGGGAGGGAGCTCCTCAGTGGGTCTGGTGTAGCCCAGCGCATCTCCTCATCCCTCCGGAGAGCATCCCCTCGGGCAATCTGAGTGCACGGTTTCTAGAAATCTGTTAGTGCCAGCCCGATGATTAGACAGAAGGCATCATATTTGGTGTGGGGCACTGGGAGGCTGAGTACGTTCAAGGCTGACTTCTGAAATGAGTGTAACCATGTGTGGTGTGTTTCTCCCACGTGAATGCTAGAACCAGTTTACAGGGCAAAAGCAGAAGATGTTATTGTTTGGTGTGTGTGAAAGATGCTTTGTGGCGATGGCAGCAGAGGGTGTGCCTCTCCCTTCTCTTTTAACTGGGGAGACACTCTGCTGTTGCTTTTTCTTTTCTTTTTTTTCCCCAACGGCAATTGATTTTTGAGGGGGTTTATCTTTTCCTGAAGTTATGAGGGAATTTCTGATGTGATTGCACAGGGGTAGTGGTGGTTGGAGCCCTGCTGTTGCCTCGTTCATCAGAAGTGCTTCACGAGAGTACGAAACACTTTTGAGGTATGATTTCCCGTAGCACGCTAATCCAGTGAAGTGCTGTAGACTCACTGGCTGGCACTGTTTAAATCCATAACGCAGCACCACCTGCCAAACCATGGGGCATAATGGAAGTGTTAACGAATGTGCATATATACCCTCCCACGCAGCTGCAAGTTGAATGTCTTAAAAGGTGAGGCAGAGGGTTTAGACTGAGCATTAGAAGGAGCAGGCTTAGGGTATCCTGATGCAGGTCTGTGCTGAAACTGGGGGGGTGAGGGGTAGCCTCAGGGGTCTGAAGTTGGGTCAGCTGGCCCATGGGGTGTTTTCAAAGATGTGTTGATTTTCAGCTGCTGCTCTCTGATATATGGAATTGTCCACTCGTGACACCTGAGAAGAAACTTCAGCATCCAACAGCAAAGCGCAGGTACTGAGCAGCACCGGCTGGGACCCTGGTATATCTTTTCCGAAGGGGTATCCTTGCGGGATGCTTCTCTCCGGTGCTGGCAGGGCAAATGCGCTTGACAGGAGGGAGAACTTGAATCATGCGTGGGTAAACTCTGTTCCTCAAGGGTGGTTTACACGCTGGTCTGAGTGTCTGTGTGTGTGTTTGTCACCAGGAGGGCTTGCCCAGGCTGGCAGGGAGCAGGGAGGGAGCTGACAGCCATGCAGCTTGCCAAAGAGAAGGGCTGAGAAGAGGCACCAGGGTTGGCCCAGCACGTGGTTAGGATGCTGGCGATGTACGTGCACCCTGTCCTCAGATGGGTTCATAGGGACGCTGTGGCCTCATGCAGCTCCAGGTGGCCATGAGTGGGGCGGAGGAGGGGGCTGCGCATGCCCCCCATCCCGCTCTTCATGCCGGTACCCAGTCCCGAGCTCTGCCCACACTCCTCTTTCAGACAAGCCTGTTGGATTTGCCAAGTACGGAGTCACCTCCCTAGCATGTTGGACGTAAATAAGAGGCACATGCTCTTGGCAGACACTGTAACGAGCCTGGAAAAAATGACTGTTACGGGTCCTGGGCCAGTGATGAGATCTTGGAGTCTTCCAAGTGACAGAGTAATGACACGGACCTGGGAAATGCCTGAAAAATAGCCTTCCACATAGTTCTGGGATTTAAAGTCATGAAATTCTACCTCAAATCTGCAAAGTGCCTATTTGGGTAAACCTGGGAGATGGTGTTGGTGTAAACCTGGGAGATGGCTGTTCCTTCATCTTCTGAATTCCACGCTGGTGAAGTTCTATGAAAGCTCCAGCGTCAGAGACTAGCATGCTCTGTGCTCTTCTGTACCTGTAAACGAGTATTAAATGAGCTGTGGTGAACCAGGAGGGCTGTCCTTGACTCAGCAGCCTGGGAAAATTGACAGAGCATCCTACGAGCCTGCCCTGTGGTACAGAAGTGTTGCGGAAACATCTGTGCTGCTCCATAGCTCACAGGTAATTCCAGGGATCAGTGGGATGCAGAGAGGGAATGAGCGATCTGTCTGTTTTTCCATAGAATGTGGGCAACAATAGTCTTTTTGCCTAGAAAGGACATGATCATGAATCCGGTTTTGGAGAAGACTTGCAGTAGAGCACAGGTTTTGGAAATAGCCTGGAGATCCCCACTCTTCACACCTTCCTCCATCTCCCCCAAAAGGCTCTAGCAGCATCAGCTGTGGACTTGACAGGATTCACCCATGCCCGCATGGAAATGCTATTACCAGGGACCTTCACAGCCTTCACCTCTTTACAGCTGTCTGAAGAGTTGCAAAGTGTGTTTGCCAGGAGGGAAGGGAGTCTTTAAAAAGCCATTTACATCCCAAAAGACATCCGGTAGCAACACTGGAGATGTAAAAAGCATTAAATACTGAATTGAGCCTGACTGGAAGACGAACTTGGAGCCAAATGCATTGATTGATTTGCAGGAGGGTGACTGGAATGAGATGGCCCTGTACCCTTTCTATCCATAAACCATCTCCAAAGCATCTGTAGGTGCCGTGAAGTCTGTGCATTGGCTCAGCCATGCCTACCCTGTGCACATCACGATGTCCATAAAACCACTGTGCAACGAGCCATCAAGGAGCTGGGCTGGGGGTAGGTGCACAGCATGGTCAGGATACTATCGAGCACCCCTGGTTTTGGCAGGGCCGTGGCAGGGCCGTGGCAGGGAAGGTAGGGTGAAGCCGTGAGTCCATGCTAGGCAGTTTTTGGCACTGCTCGGGATCCCCCCCAGAGCTCTGCGGTGCATGAATTCAGCACATGGACCACTCTGCCTGCCCAGGGCAATGCCAGCCGAAGCTGGGAGGGCTGTGCCGTGCACATCTGGCTGTGCCACACACATCTGGCTGCATCCAGCAATGGGGCCACGTGCAGGCAGCAGAGCGTCTGGCTGCAAACCGAGCGCTGCTGCAGCACTGGGCTATTGCTTCGGAAACCTTGCTGAGCAGTATAACAGAGCAGCAAAACCACACAGGGCAGTGGATTTGGGGTCTTTATATTGGCGTGTCAGCAGACTGGGATGTCTAGGAGGGAAGCTGCCCATTTCCAGGGATTGTGCAAGCAGGAAGGGCAGCTATTGGAATTCAAAGCCGCTTCCTCCACTGTAAATTTGTTCTTGTTGTGTTATCTCTGGTTGGGCTGGGCAGGGGAACATCTTGGCTATCTGATTTTTTGGTGCAGTATGTTTAGGTCAGCTTCATCGGTTCCATGATAACATAGGAGAGGCATTCCTGGCCTCACTAGCCAAGAATTTTCAAGAGTAATACAGGAATCTGTCATCTCCCGATGTCTCCCAAGAGCTTTGGATATAAATGAGTAAGGAAAGGGATGGTGGATATAAACACACAGAAGTGATGGAAGTAAAAGTCACTGAGCCATCTGCTTCCGCAGGCTCTGGTCTAATCTGCAGGGATGCTCTCATTTCACACCTTAGCAAAAGGCTTGGATCAACCTCCAGTGGACACCCCTAAGCTGGAAACCATACAGTTTAATTGAGGTCTGAGAGATACAGGAATGGATCTTGTGTAGCTGCTTTCTGGTTGCGTATCTGGGTTCTCCTACAAAACTGGTAGCAGCAGTGCTGTAACTCTACAGATGACCCAAATCTGACTTAAGTGTTGTTTTTAATTAAAAAAAAAAAATCTGGCTTCTGCATCTAAGTGTTGGCTTGTCAGAGTGACAGGGATCTTCTTACGTATTTTGAAAAGGGCACTAAATCACAGAGAGAAACAGGCTGAAGATTAATGGAGTGGTTGTGGGAGGTGGAGGAGGAGTTGGGGGAGGGAAACAGAGTTCGTTTTGGATGACATTTGTCAATATGATTGACACATGCTCTGCTGCATTTACATACAGATCAGGACACCGACAAGCATGTGCTTCCGAGTAAATGTGAGTGAGCCCCTGAGCCCAGCCTGGCCGTGGGAAAGCTGCTGCTCAGTGCTACAGCAAGGGCTCCTTCTTATTGCTTAAGGATCCGCAGCAGGGGGAGACGGGGGCTGCCTACCACCTAAGCAATTTCCAGTGACATGGCTTTTTATTATTATTATTTGTTCAGGCTATAATTCCATGTTTCCTGAAATAACTACCAAGTATTCATCAGGCAGCTACTGCCTTTAGCTGCCTTTTGTGTGAATCTCAAGTGCTTCATTACTCCCCCGGTGAGTTTTCTTTCTCTTACAGTAAATCTGAGCAGCATCTGTGTGGAGGGGGAGGCGATGTGATCTTGGGTTGAAAGGGAGAAAAGGTCTGGCTGGCAGGGGAAGCTGGTGAGGAGTTCAGCGAGTGCAGCCCTCGGGGTACAGCATCTTTGTGCACTGGAGGAGAATTCACAAGGGTGCTTCCAGGACCCGCAGCTACCTCCCCCAAATTCAAAACCCAACTGGTTGCAGCTCTTTATTGCTGGGTTGAGGATTTTATTTTTAAACAACAGTTGGTTTATGACTTTTTTTTTTTCCTCCTCTTTAGTAGCAATCTGATAGTGCTTTGATCACTGCTCCAAAAGGAAATGCCTGTAATTTCCTGTGCAGGTCTTGCCAGGTGCTGGGCTCCATCAGATCTCCTGGAAGCTGATAGGAGTTGAGAGCGTTCTCACCTGGCAGGATCCTCCTTATTAGAAAACCTCAGAGAGTTGAAATTTCACTTGGGTTTTGAACAACTCAATGCCAGAACTACAAAGGGCGTCAGGCTCTGGCTTCCCACATGACGGATCTCTTCCATGCTGACTTCCCACTGAAGACTTGCAGGCAGCCCAGCTTTGGCTTGGTGTGTCCTTTTTGAGGCATTGACCGGGCAGGAAATCTGACAGACTGGAGGAAACCTGGCTAAGAGTTAATCATCTTTATTTAATAATAGTTGGCGGTGGTTGTTCATCACCTATGGGTCCTTTGGCTTTCGAAGGTTTGGGACACAGTCATGCCAACTTGAGGGAGAATTTCCTGAAGTTCATTTGGTCCTGATCAGCATGACTCAAGGGAGGCAGCTGCCTCCTGAAAGGGCACGTCCCATGTTTCAAGGGTTCTCAGTCGCTCCCAGTCCAAGGGGTTGCCTGCAACACATAAGGCTGAACTATTTTGGTACCTGGCGAGCGTCTCTGGGTGTGTCGTGGTGGTTGTGTGGCTGCAGCCAGCAGTCTGCAAGAGGAACAGAAAGGGAAGTGTTCAGATCTTGCAGAGTTTCAGTCCTGGAGGCACTGCATGGAGCTGCTAATGCTTGCAAAGTGGCCGGGTAAAAGGATGTAATCAAGTGAGCTGTGGCTAGAGGAAGAGTTATTAATTGCAACCGTAGGAGTAGTTGGCAGCCTCAGTGGCTGATACTCCAACTCGGCCTCAGGTGAGGTTGGTGTCTTCAGGTACACAGAGCTCTGGCAGGGAGGATGTGAAGAGCTATCAATGGACCAAAGCAAGCCGATGACAGAAAAATTCCCTTGGCCATGGTCTGATGGAATTGGTCAGCATACATACACATACCTAAGTATATGCTAAATCTCAGCCTATTGCTATAGTGGACACAGGCTCCCTAAAGTTGTCAGTTTTGGAGAGCTGCAGCGGAGGAGGAGGGAGCTGGTGGTTCCCACGCAGACCCTGCTGCAGCTTTTTCTTGAGGTTTCATAACAGAATTAAGTGATTTGTGTCACGTGTTGCCATGGAGACTGTAAATCACTGTCATGCTGGGCTTCTCTGTCAGGGAGCTGGTGTCTTTAATTGCACTAACCTCCCCTGCAAATCAGGGCTTGGTTCTGAGCTCGTTTACCTGCTGTAATGGCTTTGCCCTGGGAGCTCTGCCTCCAGGAGAGCAGAGCTGGAACCGGGGATAGGGGTGCTTGCACATTGAATATCAAATATCTGGGGTCAATGTTATTATTCTGGTATGTGGCCGCACCTCTGCTCAGACGAACAGAAATTATAATGATTTACACAAGCTGAGATCTGTCCCACTTGCGTTCAAGGCAAGTTTTGCAATGAGGATGGGGATTAGAAACACTACCTATATGTTGTGGTGACCCGTTGGGGCTTGGGGGTCCAGTCATACAAACTAAGCTGAATTTCTCTGTCTTTGATTGTTTGTTTTGTTTTTTTTTTTTTTTTTTTAATTAC